>JASAOL010000478.1:0-35502 GCA_030849045.1 Wallacemonas rigidus
GTGATCTCCCCTGGAGGCGTGGGTTCAAACCCCACTCTTGTCAAACTTTTTTCCGCTCATTTTCCCTTCAGGAGATAAAGAAAGGGCAGTGAGAGGGAGGTCGGGTGGGCAGTGGAAAACTCTACGGTTTTTTGTTGCTGTTGTGTGTGGGTGAGACGTGCGCACTCCGTCGGCGGGGGCACGTGAAGTTTATGTGAACGCGCTGAGGACGCGACAACAACGCACCTGTGTTGTGCTGGACAGGGCATTCCTCTCTGTTCATGTGCTCTTCCTTCTCTGGACGTGAAAATTAACGTTGCTGGATAGCTGATCGCAGCACAGGTTCAACCGTTTGCAAATAAATAAATGAGTGAAAAAGGAAAGAGCTTAGTGCGCGGAAGACGCACAAAGGAAATAACGTTAGTGAGAAAAACGGTACAAAAATACTACTTCCGTGAAAGGGACCACATGGAATCCACCACACGTCCGTTTTTTTTTTTTTTTGATGTGCGTTGCTTGCGGTACGCCTGAATATCGATTCTGAGCTTCTCTTCTTTTCGAGGAGCGACTGTTCTGCAACGTCTCGTTGTTGGCGTCTCTAGCTGGTCGCGCTCACATCTGCAGAGGACGCCTTGATGGCGCCCTTCAGAACGTGGAAAAAGTAGCCGAAGCCAACGGTCGTCATGATGTGACCGAATCCGGCTGTCCACGAGATCGCCTTGGAGTTTTGCTCATCCTTGCCGAGGACAGTTAAGGTGCCGTGAATGAGCATCGATATCATGGTGATACCAATGCCCATGCTGTAGGTCGCGTAGAACTTCTTGTAGTTCCGTTGCTCCGACAACTTGAACTGCTTTTCAAGCATCAGCACCACCAACAGAAAGATGGTGCCGAGAGTGAAGCAGTGACTGTGAAAGGCACGCAGTTGTGTGGGGAAGGCGCGGTCGAAGCCCGTGTGGCGCGTCAGTTCGCGGTAGTACACACCACCGACAAGGCCGATCACAGTGTAGCCCATGCTGGCACGTGCAAGCTTCTCTACCTGAGTTGGTGGCATTGCTGCGCGCGAGGTGGAAAAAAAGGTTGCTGTGAAAAACAAATAAACGAGGAGACTGTCGTTTACCTCAAGAGAGAGAGAGGGAGAGAGGGAGAGGGTGATACTGTGCAGGGGAACGCGCGAACGAGAACAGCAGCCTCACTGTGGCGACAGACAACACGAAGAAAAACACAAGGCGCGTCCCGCAGGAAAGAATAGATGCTGGCATCGCCGGCATATTCTTCGTCTTTGCTCTACAGGATCGTCTACTCACCAGCGGAAACGGGTGTAGGCTGGCGGCGAGCTCGGGAGCGACTGCGCGTCGTTACGAGAAGAGAAGCGGCACGCATTCACGTGTTCATAGTTTACACCACTCAAACAGTGTCACGTGAGAGAAAAAATACAAAAATCCAAACAATCAACTACGTCGTGGCTGCCGCTTCATTGCGGATGTACATGGACATGAAGACACAAAACACACACGCACTGTGCGCGGTGAAAGAAAGGGCACGCAGAGCCAAAGGTGTAAGATAACAACGAACATGTGGTGAAGGACATCATCACCGCGACGCGTTGAGCATGCCGAGGCGGTGTGAACTACCTAACCAACCAGCAACTGTAGGCAAGGCGACCACGAAGACAACCACCACAATGGGCAATAAATTAGTAAAAAAAAAACCGGAAGAGAAGCCGATTGGACAACGCCACAGAGGGACGCAAGCGAGCACAACAGCATTGTGATGCATCAGTGCGTGACAAACGTCAGCCAAAACCACCTGTGTTCCTCCTCAACGGACGTCTTCCTGTACACATTTTTTTTTTTTTTTTAGGGTTGAGCGACTTCTTTGTTCTTCCACCAGAAGTGTACGTGCTACTGCGCACATGACGGGCGAGGAAGTTAATTGAAAAGGAAACCGGTGAAAAGCGGGTCTGACAAAGACAAGGGAACGCACGAAGAGGGCGGACGAGAAGAGACAAACAAACAAGCGGGAAATATGAAAGGACACCGCCTCCTGGCGACGCTGCCCAAACAACCGTCGGCGCGCCGAGTCAACAGAGCAAAGGAAACAAAATTGGAAAAAGAAGCGCAAAAAAAGAAGAAGATCGGAAAACAAAACAAAATGGAAACAAAGTACGACCGACAAACGAAGAAAGCAACAACGAGAACAGCTGCATGTACAAAAGAGCAAGGTCAAAAACAACAAGATGAGGCGTGCCGCTCTGTGCTCACAGCGCAGGTGATGAATGAAGGGAGAGACATAGGGAGAACAAATCAAAAAAAGGGGGCGGAGGTGGTGTGAGGCACGCGATAGACCAGCACAGGTGCCTTCCACTATCATCGCGTCTTGTTAACCGCTCTGTTCTCCACTCTTCTTTTATGCTTCTACCTTCTGTTTGTTGGGTTCATGTCCCTCTTCTTTTGTTCTCTGGGAGTTTGGGGGTGGGATGGGGTGGGAGATAGCCGTTTCGTTTCGAGAAGGCCCACTGAGACATGAGCGGAGTGAACGGCGCCCAGCATGAAAAGACTTCGTCCACCGCCGTTTGTCTTCACTTACACTCGTCCACCAGCACTTGCTTGGCCGATTTGGTCGGACGTTTCGCGGGGAAGTACTTCTCCGTCAAGACGTATGCGAAGATGATGGTGACCGTGGCACACGTCATAATGCAGAACGACGCGGCGGCGAGCGCGAACCCAGCGGAAAGCACGTAGTGTTGCGCATGGTAGGCGTAGGCA
This sequence comes from Wallacemonas rigidus, assembly GCA_030849045.1. Classification (NCBI taxonomy): domain Eukaryota; phylum Euglenozoa; class Kinetoplastea; order Trypanosomatida; family Trypanosomatidae; genus Wallacemonas; species Wallacemonas rigidus. The sequence goes on from JASAOL010000478.1 coordinate 2,748, forward strand.
GAGTCACACCACTTGCCGTAGTAGATCTTGAGTTCGAGGGCCATCTGCACAAGTGTACTGATGAAGCCGAAACAAGAAAAGATCACCGCCGGCATGCGGGTGCCGACCATGCTCTTCCACAGCAGGAGGCCACACACCCCCGCGAGGGCGTTGAACGCACACGAGATGACACTGAAGGATTCAGCCGCGCGGAAGTAGCGTATGAGCACGGGGCATCCAAAGTCCTTAACCCAGGTGGAGGTACGATTGGCGGGCGCGATGAGATCCCAATCAAAGCGACCGAAGCGGGAGCGCCAGAGCAGCACGTCTGTGGATTGTCGAGTCTCTTCCGACTTGTAGAACCACTGCGTCAGAGGGCAGCTAACGGTGGAGAAAAGCATCGCAATCAACGCGAGGCAGGTGAAGAGGTGGATGGACCGATCGACAGAGCGCGCGTCCATCGGCACGACAAGCTCATTCGAGACGATGATGCCTCCGAAGGCCATCAACACCCACGCGGTGACAGTCAGGCCGAATCCCGCGTACGGCTCGTAGAGCTGTGAGTGGAAGCTGGAACCGGCACCACAGTCGGCGAAGCTCCACAGATAGATATTGAAGTTGAGCGACACCTCAATCGTGAGACTGGCGAACGCACAACCTGCAAAGATGACCGTCAGAATGTAGACGGGTCGGTTCGCCTTTGTCAGCATCAGATGGGCGATGCTGAGGATGAAGGCGATGAAGCACAACGCAGAGGATGCGATGGCGAAGGCTTGCAGCGCACGCACACGACGACTCACAGGCCAGCAGTAGTCACCGGCTCTGGTTGTGACCGTGGGCTGTCCGTCTACCTTGAGCTCGTGCTTGAACGGGTAAAACAGGGCTTCGTAGCTCGCCCCACCTGCCGGCCTGTACTGCTGCTTCCGATACCACGGAATGCCGACAGAGACGACGGTGAAGACGAGAGACACGAAGGACATCATTACGAACAGCACGGGGCCCACCACAACGTTGCGTGGAGGTGGCGGGGCCTTGGGCGCCGTGGTGGACAGCAGCAGCTGCCTCTCATCCTTGGAGGCCGCTTTCTGCGACGAGGAAGTCGAGTGGTGGGGGTCGGCCATGATGTCGACCCAAACACAAATTCCAAGCTTCTGTGTGCCTCTTCTTTCGGGCCTATCAGAGAAGGCTTTGAAGTCAAGAAGAAAAAAGAAATTTTCTTGTCGTTGTAGCCAGATGTAATGAGGGAGGAGGAGAGGATGGAATTTTCTTTTAAAATAAGTCGAATCCACGCATTACTTCTGATTTTCGTATATTCTTGGCGAAGGGAGGTTTTCCTTGCTTTTTTTTTTTGGTGTATTTCGTCCGTTTGTTTTATTCGGGGATTTTAATCAGCGTCAAGACTTACGATGCGGCAGGTCAGATCCCGCCTCCAACGCGAAGGCGGGTACGGGTGTGGTGGGCAGGACTCGCAAAGAATTTAAAAAAAAAACCTGCTTACCGGTGTTTAAAAAAGCCGTACCGGCTTGATCTTTAACAGGATAAGACAAGTGACGATGCAGAATGGATGCTAATCTGTAGGACATGTATTTTTGTTGCACGTTCTCGGGGATGACTTTTTGCGTCTACCGCTTGCTTTTCCTCGACGCCCTGGCGTCTCGTCTTCTTATCGTTCTTCATGGAACCATGACTCTCTTTTTTGTCTCCTCAAGTTCATTTACTACGCAGGCTACGAAACAAGAAAAGATACGGCTAGACAGACAGACGAAAAGAAGCAACAACAAAAAGATCAGCAGCGATTGGCACGGACAGCCCAAAAAACTTTTTTATTCACGTCGTGCGCTACAAAAGAGTGAGTTGTGTGCGTGTGTGCGCGTGACGTACTGGATGGCTCTCTTCAGCTAGACAAAGGCAACGTCGAGGAGGAAATAGCAGCAGAGGATCGTATGGATACGGAGAGAGACAGATAGACAGAAGAGGAGAGGTGAGATAGGGCAATACCGTGAGAAAGGAACACAGATGGGACGCACGCCATACCAATTTGTTTTCATTTGTGCACGAAAATCAAGCAAACCCCTCACACAAGTGCCTCTGGAGACAATTCAATCAAATGCGTTACTCGCTCTCGCTGTGGACAGCGTTGCTTCAGACATAATCGATGACCAACAGGATAAAAAAAAAAAAGAAAGAAAGAGAGAAAGAGCCATGACAAACTTCAGATTCACAGTGACGCATGCTGAGACGGGGGCTGAGGGACCCACGCGCGCCCAGTTCCGTATCAAGATTTACACACGCGCAGGATCACTCGATGCATTCCACCATCGGCGTCCATGCGTTTCACGACGTCCGTCTGGAGGCCGTACTGACGGCATGCGACAGCGAGTTCCTCCGCCCCGCCGCCGGTCCCAAAGTAGTACACTTTCGAGGCGATGTAGGCGACGCCGGTCTTCGGCTTCAACCATCGCTGAAGCAGTTGCGCGAGCTTCGCGCACGCCTCCTCGTCGAAGGTCACATCACTGCCAAGGATGAGGTCGCAGCCTTCAGGATCCACTGCCGTATCCCACTGCAGACGCACCCAGTCCCCGGGCACGAACTGAACGTGTGGAGAAAGCGGTGCGGGAGACGGGTGCGAGATATCGCCGTGTGCTGCCTGAGCGGCCATCACCGTCGCCACCACATTCGGCCGTGTACAGGTCTGGAGCACTTCCTCGTTGTAGTCCATAAATATCAGTCGCTGGGCACCAAGGGCCATGGCCGCCAGAGCTGGAATGGCTTGACCGCATCCGACCTCCACCACCACGGGCGACGGCGCGGTGCGTGTGGAAGGACGAAAAAGCTGTCCGAACTCTGTTGCGTGCTCGGCGAGGTACTGCGCGAGGTCGGGGGCACAGGACCAGACCTTTAATCCGCCGTAGTACTTACCCTTAATGATGTCGCGGCCTCCTCGTTTGTGGTAGTCGATTGGGGACAGTGCCGGCTGCTCATCGGTGACTTTTTCTTCCTCGTCTGCGCGAGGGCAAGTCAGCGCAGGGAGCTCTGGTGCGCTTTGATAGCACACCGTGACGGAGACCGTTGAGCCTGCTGGTGAGAGCACGAGCTGCAGTGGCCTTGTCCTTGGGCCTTCTTTGGTGTCCTGCGCGGAGGATGGGAACGGGTAGAGGGGTTCCCACTCGGCAAGCCACGAATCGCGGTCCTCCCCATCGAGATGAACCCAGGGGAATCGTGAGAGGGGAATATCGGCAGCGAAGGCAGGTACGATGGGACTTGTCGTTGTGGTCGCCGTCGCCGTCGTTGCGGCGGTTCCTGGAGCCGCGGCACTGTCACTAAAATCAAAAAAGAATCCGTCTGTGGTCGCCATGACAAGATTTGATCAAGAGGAAATAAAGCTGTCGTACAGCACGAGGCGTATGGAGGCGTTGGGGGGGGGGGGGGACAGATGGCGTATATCGGCGAGTGGGGTAGACCACGAACGAAGAAAACAAAAACAAGACGAGGCCACCTGTTCGAAGGAAACGAAAGCGCCACAGTACGGTTGCGTCCGCTCCAACATTTCGGCACGTGCAGAGCCCTCTTTTTTTTTTTTGAAATACAAATTTCGCCTGTCCAGTGTACCGTTTCCTGCCAGGTTACCCCTCAAAGAGAGATAATCTGTCTTAGAGGTGACTTCTGCAAAACTGACGCGCAGGGTGAAGACCCACGAGCAGTACTCAAGAAAAGAATGACAGATCCGTGCCTGTAGGGGCTTGTGCACATTTTTCGTTTTTCGTTTTTTTTTCTTTCTGGTGTATCACTTCTTTGACCGTAAATAAAAAGAAGGAAAACAAAAAGATCATCATTTGTGCATTGCGAAGAAAAACAAATGACGACGACGACGGCCTTTCACTTTTTTTTTTCTCGCTCGAAAGGCTCTCTCGCGCCCTTGCTCACGCATCGGGCTCACATATTTTTCACACACCGTCTTGCTGTCTCGCCTAGGCAGCGGACGTGAAGAATACCTACACATTTCTCTTGAGCCTTCCACGTGTGACTGTTGTTCTTTTTCGGTTCATTGGTGTTTGCGTTTTTCACTGTCAGAAATCAGATGGCCTCACAGGTGGACGATTGGAAGTCACTCGAATTGGTGGAGAAAAGAGAAGAAATAGAAAAGATGACTTCACACGAATTGGTTGTCGACACCTGACAGGAGATCACCTGATACGCACAACGTTCTGCAAAACAACAACAACAGAAAGAGCCACACACACGAAAAAAAGGCTGATGTATACATGTGAAACCGGAAGTATGAGCCGCGCGCTAGTTGGAAGTAAGAAATAATTTTAAAAAAAAAAAAGAGATGGATATAGCGAGTTCACTGTTTGATTTGCACTTGGCTTTGTCCATGACAACACAGTCAAAGCGGTGCTGAGCAACGAGAGGAGAAAAGGATGTACCCCCGCGGATGCCACTTACGTGCGCGGGTAAGGTGAACTTGAGTAAGATACGTGCGTCGGAGAAAAGAAAAAGTAAAAGAAATTAGAGGTACGGCTTCAAAAAACAAAAACAAGGAAAAAAAGAGGTGCCGAGAGAACGAAAAGTAAGAAGAAGACAAAATTAGTCGAGGGGAGCAAAGAAAATTCATGAGAAGAGGGGGGGGGGGAAGGGGGATGGAAACATGGCTTAGAAAAAGAAAAAGAAAAAGAAAAGACGTGTACTCGACATTCAACATCTGTTTCGTTGAGTATCCAGACAGATCTGAAACATATAACAGCGTTGACACATAGACACACATACATGCAATAAAGATGGAGCGCGTATATCTTCAATGGCGCGCGCGTGCGTGTGTGCGTCGATTCAGGTTTTCATGCTGACAGTCTCTTGTCTCGCCCGCTTACAGGATGCCGTAGATCGAGGCGGCCGTGCCGAACACAACGCTCACCACACCCGCAAGGATGAGTGTGTAGGTGGCGACGTACTGAAACCAGCCAACCTTCTTGAGCGACCAGTTACCACAGTACATGTACATGATGGGCGGGTACAGCATCCCCACGAACCCACCGCAGAGTGCACCAACAAGACCAAGCACAATGTTGATACTGGGAATGAAGAGGCCGGCGATGAGTACCACGGTGGCGAAAATGGCGGACCAGAAGGCGTTCTTGAGCCACGACATGGTGTGGCTGTCCCAGCCCATGTGCGTGTAGAAGACGTCGCGAATGGGAATCTGATGCAGGGCAAAGCCAACGCACAGCTTCAGCAGCATGCCCGCGTACGCTACCCAAAACTCCGGATCCTCACGCGGCTGGTACTGGAGGAGGATCGAATCCGTGATGGCGGGGCCGAAGCGGCCGTAGCCAAAAACACCCGCGCAGACGTAAAGCATACCGCACACACCCAACGCGAGCATTCCGTCCCGCACAAACCGCATAGGAGAAGGCCGTTTAGCCTGATAGTAGATTTCATACGCATTCATCTGCACAAGGCAGCTGAATGCAATGACCCCCAGCCCCACAATCGCATCATTGCCCGTGTTGAAGAACTTGACATCATCGCGCCATCCATTCTTGCCGACGTACTGAGCGAAGCTCACAATAACGCAGATGACAAAGAACAGGACGCACGCGACGGCGACTGTCGAGACGTGACGCATCGAGTCGATGCTCTTCAAGAGACACATCGGAAAGATGCAGACCAGCCAAATCATTGAGGTGAGAAGGCGATTGCCTGATTGACTGCGTAGGTACTCGGGCACGGAGTCGTCGTCCAGGACCGGCGTGAGCAGATTACCAATAGAGATAATGTAGCTCACATCCGTACCAAGGCAGAAGAGCACCAAAAAGAAGGAAATGAGCACCGACGGCCAGAAGCCGAGGATGGCACGGGAAATTTCCGCATAGGTACGCAGCCCAGTGATTTGTGCCGTGCGGGCCATGAGCCAGAGCGAGAAAATCGTCAGAACAACCATCACCATGAGGATGATGAGTGCGAGCGCAAGACCCATGCTGTTGAAAGCCGCAGGAAGACCTAAGATACCCGCACCCAGCGTGGCACTACCAAGAGTGAACGCGCTCGCCACCATGCCACCAGGCGGGATCATGTACTCGAAACAGCGACGCGGCGCGGACATGGAGGCCTTCTTGCGTGCGCGCTTCTGATCAACGGTTTCTTCCTCGACTTCCTCGTCATCCATGGCGAGCTCGCCGATATCGACGCCGTCGTGCGTGCGCTTCTTTTCAGCGTTCCCGTTGTTGTGGCCGTCCTCATCGTCATCCGCGTCTAGTTTGGGACGGGCACCGTTCACGGTAGGGTAGTAGGGGGCAGGCAGGGCCTCGGCGTACTCGCGGTGATGACGTCCGTGTGTGAGAGTGGCTTCACGTACGGCCTCAGCTGCCGTCACGGGGAGTTCAGCGTTGGGCTTGGACATGCTGTGTGTCTTTCCTTTCGTTCTTGTTGTACGGAGCTATGAATGCACTTTTTGGTGTCGTGTATCTTGGGAGATGTTTAATTTTGGTCTGTCTATCTGTTTCGAATTTAACCAAGCGCGTGATTTTTTTAATCAAGTTGGTTGTACTGTTCTTTGGTACTCACGCGTGTAGAGAGTGTGTGTGAGGGAATGGGGAAGAGTGGCTGCGTGTGTCTTTTTATGTGCAGGTGGAAGCCTTGTTGCGCTATACCCAGTGGTACTGTGTTTTAGGTCACGTGCAATGATGGCACACGGAAACACCCACGCGCTCCAACGAAGACAAAGAGATGCGAAAAAGTACGTTTTCAGGCAAGCGGAACGTACAAAACGTGGGTAAGTGATGAGATGTCTTGATCGCCTCTTCGGTATCATCGGATGCCTCTTTCTTTTCGTCTTCTTCTGTTAACTGTGAGGGGACGTACGTACAGACGAAACCAGGACACACGCCCCACAAAGACTCTCATGTGTACACACGCCCGATATGGTAAAACAGCCGATGCTTGGACTGCTGCTTCTCCGCGAACTCGTAAGAGGTGTAGCCGCGGCTATTGAGCATCTCTTCAATGCTCTTCGAGTAGACGTGATTGACCGAGCCGTTGTACAGGTCGTTGACCCCGCGCGGCAAAAAGCGGTTCATGAATCGTTGGTATGTGTTCTGGAAGCGTACATACGGGTTGCTGTGCTTCACGCGCTCGTAGTACAAGCAACGGTCGGTCATCTCGCGCAGTGCATCGCCGTTCGTGCCACGCTCATCGCTAAACTGCTTGACCGCATCGTAGAAGTGGCGCGAGTAGGCGTCTACCTGGTTGAGCAGCTGCACGCCGTCCTCCAGGGCAATGGACAAGCCTTGCATCCAGAAAGGATGAGAGTGGTGTGCCGCGTCACCAATCAACACGGCGGACGGGAGGCCGACGCTGTTGAAATAGTTTTCGCAGAAAATAGTTGGCGCCGGCTGAACGTAGCGCCGTGGTGCGAAGGACGTCAGCTCAGCGTTGGGGTCCGCTTCCAAGAGATCGGAGAGGTATTCACGCAGAACGGTGTCATCGCGCATACCCTGGAGCTCACCAATCGGGGCGTAGGCCATCACAGAGAATAGGTTGCGCCCCTCGACCCGGGGGAAGGCGAAGAACGCGGGCGTTTGGTACGCGGATCGGACGTGGTAACTCGCCGCATCTATCACTGGCTGCGTCCGACGACGGTGGAGCCAGCGGTGAATGTGGCTACCACTGAGCCCATCGCAGCGCAGCAGATACCAGCGAATGCCAAAGTCTACATCCGCGGCAAGGCCCTCTACGTCGAGTAAATCACGAAGGTGTGAGCCAACACCTTCGGCGCCAATCAAAAGATCGTAGTCGACGGCGCTGTCGGCGGCCATACGCTCCCATTTGAGCGGATTCAGCGTGAGGCTGGTGTGACGCTGACGGCGATGGCGCTGTGCCGCTGCCGCTTCCACCACCGCCGCCGTTCGCGCTTCTTCAGATTCCTCTTCCTCTGATCCGTCTACTGAGACAGAGGCACTGCTGCCAGGTTGCGTAGCCTTGTCCGTCCCAAGTAACGCCGCGAGGCTCTCTGTCTGCTCGCGCTCGGCCGCGCTGCCCGCCCAAGGGCCCACTTTTATTTGCTGCCGCAGCGTGTACACAGCCTCGATGCTGTGCCCGTAGAAGACCTGTAAGTTCCCGACGGGATCCTCGGCCCCTGCGCCGTGCCGAGCCGCGGCTCGCTGCGCTAATTGGGCTAAAGCTGCTGTGGCATGGTCTTCCAGGTGCTGCCGCATCAGCAAGAGATCGACCGAGAGCATCTTGACCGCGAACGGGTGGTGCTCCACGAGGCCGTGAGTTAGCCAGTTGTTGAAGCCGCCAGGATGATCCAGAACACCCGTCACTGGGACGCCAAGATGACGGATTTGGCTCACGCGTAGCCCCGCCGCCTCCAGCGCGTCAACACCTCGTCGCGTCAGCAGCGCGTACTGCAGCTCCGCGAACGGCGGAAAGTTCTCTGCAAGGTCCGCACCGCCACCGTGCGTGGTGCCGTCGGTCTTCGGATGGCCTTCACCGCGCTTGTTTGTTCCGGCACTTGAAGAGGCTGCGAAGGCGGAAGAGGTGAGTAAAGAGAAATGCGGACGCACGAGTGGACCGCGATAGGAGCGGCGCGGCACAAGCTCCACCCCATCCTCCACGGTAGTGGTCGCCTCCTCCTCCTCCTCGTGTTGATTTACCCGAGAGGATGTCTCCGCAGAGGATGTCCGCGCGCTTTCATTGTCGGTCGTCTCTTGTGGAAACGATCGACGCGGGATTTGCGAAAACGGAGCCCCTCGCTCGATCACCGTTGTGTGCCATCCGCGCAGCGCGAACTGTGTGGCGACAGTCAGACCCACCACGCCCGCACCTGATACCACAACCGTACCCTTGTGAGGAGAGGGTTTCCCGGCGACGACGGGCTGCCAGTGCTCACCGCGCACAGGGTACGCGCGATTACTCATTGTTTCCAAATAAAGATCTTTTGGAAGTTCATTCGTTTGCAATTTTCGCCCTGTACCGTCAGTGTAGCGGTTGGTAGACGCCAACAACCGGCACCCACGACGCAGCATGATGCGCGCGTCTGCTTGTGAGGCGAGAGTGAGAGTGTGAGAGAGTGAGAGAGTGTGTCACGGCAGGCTGGCGCACCCCTATGTGAGATGGAACTCGCTGACGCTCTCAGTGCCGGGATCACTCCTGTGATGGCTGCTACACCGCGCGCGTGCGTCGTTTTACCCGCTCTCGCGTTGCCCAAAGTGTTGTGACTTACGCTGTGTGTGTGTGTGTGCCGATATTGTGATGAGAGACAAGAGAGAGAGAGAGAAGTTTCGAAGAGGTTTCCAGAAACGGAAGGAGAGAGGGAAGCAGAAAAGCGTGTGCTTGCGAGCGGTGCATACACAGTCCTAATTTCTCTGGATTGCATCGCAGAGCGGCCGATAACTGCAGAGGCTCTTGTGGCACGCGAGTACACATCAAAAACAGAAAAAAGAACTGTGAGACGGACCGGCGACCAACAGACCTGTTGATCTTGACACTTTTTTGACCGTTTCATGCTGCTTCTTTGGGCTTTGGAAGACTCCACAGGTGAAGTTGCAAAGAGAAAAAGAGCGTATTTGGAACAAAGAAGTATGGCTATGGCGGGGAAACGGCTAATGAGTAAGCGACAACGAAACGACGAACAGAAGAGTTCACCTCTCCCCTCCATCCCCCTCTCTCTCATACTAGGTGAGCACAGCCGTCACGTTTTCTGTCGAAGAAGCTGCTCGAAGTGGACAGTCACGAGCAGCTCTTCGACATCCGACAACGGCGCTGTGGTGCGGAATCGCACAAGAACCTCGTACGCCGCCTCCGCAGTGATGAGATGCGCTTCGCACAGCCGGGCAAACGCCCGCCAAACAACACGATGCGCTTCTGGTGAGAATCGGGTGATGGAAACGCGTGTCTGCCAGGCGCGCACCACATCGCACGGCGCGGGAAGTACAGCGTGTGCCTGTGGTTGACGAGGCGGTGCGCAGACGATCGCGAGGAAGTCCGCCATGACCTGCAGGCCCACGTCCCCGCGTTGAGAGAGGCGCGCGGCACGGAGAAGAGACAGGAATACAGAAGGTCCTTCCAGCCGCGTGTACGGCTGCTGCCAGGCGATACGGTACAGCGTCTGAGCCAGGCACATATCTGTGGCCGCGTGACGCAGCGCTTCCATGAGCATACGCTGAGGCACCACTGCCATCACTGGCGCAGACTTTGTGGAGTGTGCAGAGGAAGAAGAGGGGGTCAGCCATGGTGGTATGGCGACGAGATCCAAGCACGTGGCCGCAAGCGCCGCACCGCCGCGCAGCGTGTGTGCTTCTGCCAGCGGTGTTGTTGTATGTGCTGCAAGGCGAAGAAGAGTCACGGGCATCGAGCACTCACACGCATTGACCTGTGCGGCGAAAGCTCCGTCTTGGCGGACGCGTTGAAGCATCAAGGCGGCCAGGTGCTGCTGCACCGGTGTCGGTGTCCCACCAGTTTTCCGCAGTGTCGAGAGCGAAAAGCGGAGCAGGCGCATGGCGTCCTGCCACGTACCACACACCACCCAAACAAGCGCCTCGGAGAGCGACAGCGGAAAGAAGTGAATTGTGTGTGGCACGACAGAGAGATCGGGCGATGTCAGCACGCGCAGCACATCCGCGCGTAGCGCCGCCTCGTCTGTCTCTTTTTGATCATGCTCTTTGGCTCGTGCACGTGGCGCCACTGGGTCGCTCACAGTGGAGATGGCGGACTCTGCGAGGCCTTCCACAAGATCCGCCCAGGCTTTCTTGACGCGGAGAGCGTCGACTTCAGCGGCCGCGGCGGTGTGAGCATCGCCTGCAATACTTACAGACTCGCGTGGACGGCGGTGCCGACGCTGCCGACGCGACTCGTTGGCGACAAAGGTACGCAGCGCTTCTTCCGAGGCTGACCCCAACACGCGCAGGGCTGACTGCACCTTGGCCCACGCACCAGACAGTGAGCCACCGGAACAGACCACCGCATCCGCACGCGAGAGGCCGGACGAGGAAGCTGACAGTGACGTTTCGTGTCCCGCCGTGTGCTGGCCGTGCAGAAGGGATGCCCACGCGGTGGCGATGACGGGTGGCCATGCGTCCGTGCGGTTGTCTTCGCGTGGTGCATCGCTGATAAAAGTGCGGAAGAAGACGGCGCGAAGGGACGGGTGCGTTTCCGTGACGGTCAGAACGTGACGCAGCGGCGCGGCCACGACGACTCGCACCGCAACAGGGGCGTGCGTGAGAGCCCTGAGCGCAGCGCGGTCAGCGAGCCCCGCGGCGTGAAGTGCCAGCACCACTTCGACGGACGCCCCGACAAAGCCCTGTTGAGGCTCACCCTGGCCCGCCCCAAGAGGACGCGCCGCGTCACGATTCGCTGTTGGTTCCTCCAGTTTGTGCAGACCCGTCACAAGATCACGGACCACGGCTGGAGTCAGCGGGCCGTGTGGCATGGCAGCACACACCACTAGCGTAGCCAGCGCACCTACCACAGAGATCGGTGCGGTACGGTGCGCGCTATACTCTCGCATGGCCACCGTCGTCTTGTGTGTGCGCGCAGCCGCGGCAAGGACGTTAAAAAGGTGCAGAGGCTCACGCCACGTACCGAGAAGGATACTGAGCACTGCCCAACAGCGTACAGCGTCACGCGCGGTACCAGCAGCTGGTTCTGCTGGGGATGAGCGCGACGCCGCGGCAAGCAGGACCTCGGGCAGCGCAAGAGTAGGCGTCCACCTCCGCTGCATGTCAACAAGCACCGGCCGCGCACCCCTGACAGTGTCATCAGGCTGACGCGGCACACGAGACACCGCGAGCTCAAGGCCAGTGAGATCCAGAGCAAGCACGTGCAGCAGAGGCGCCCAGGCATACTCGGGTTTCATGGCCTCTACGCGAATACTGCTGCCCTCCGCCTGCGTGACTCCGGAGGGTCCTTCGGCATGTGCGGACACAATTTGACAGAGAGCCATGTGCGTGGAGAAGAGAGGGTCAACGTGGTGCACAACAAAGTGACTCCAGATCTGACGCACAGCGACCGACGCTTGCGGAAGTGAAGGGCGATAGAGCCGCGTGTACGTGGCCAGTAGCCACTGCGGCGAAATCGATGTCAGCGGTCCGCCCGCCAGCGTCACGGCGAGCACCAATGACTGGGATAGCCACGTCAGGTTCACTTCTGCTTTTGAGGGCTGCAGCGAAACGTCCTGAGTGGATTCGTGGGTGTACAGGCTGGACGCGGCCTCGAAAAACGCCTGTTCAACGGCGTTGAAGGTCTGCTCAATGGCATCGAGCTCTTCGCGTGTGAGAATCAAGCGTCCTATGTCCTCGAGACCGGCGACAGCTTCAGGGGACGTGCACCGATACGAGGTGGCGGCTGCCGCGAGTGCGTGGTACACCGCACCCCAGTCCACGAGTGCCGCCGCAACGGCCGCGCCTTCCCTTCGCTGCAGCACTCGCGACCGCACATCGCGGAGCAGTCCTGCTGGATCAAATACTCCCGCTGACGGCGAGGACGATGAGGACGCCACGACCACAGCACGTACTAGCGCACGCACCAGGACCACCATGGGCGAGGCACTGCCATCGGTGCTATCCACTTGGTACTGGTCAGGTGGTGCGCCGTTGGGCTTCGGGTCCGCTGCACGCGCCATCGCCGTTTCGCGGAGTTCTTCATTCATCCGCTCAATAGACGCTTTTCGCTCAGCGCTGAGCCTGCGCCCGGCGGACTGAAGCAACTGCGCCAGCACGTCTTCGGACACTGTGGGGGCGTGGGCACATCGATCGGCCGCTGCCGCTGTCATGGATTCGCCTGGCGCCGTCGCCCGGGGAAACAGAACATCGAGCAGCTGCACGGCGACGCTGCCGTTCAAACAGCGCACTGCACGTGCTGCGTTGGAGTTGTTCGCGCTGTCGGCAGTCACTCCCGTCGGCACTGGTGCGCGCGTGTGCCTCTCCGATGATGCGGAGGCACACCATGCGGTCCCTTGAGCCCAGTGAGACCACGTGAATATGGTGTCGGCGCGCGGACGTGGGCGGCGTCGATCCACATCGCTGCTGGATTGGCGCGCCGCGAGAGACACCAACAGTGCTTCCTTGAGGCCACCAAGCACGTCCAACGTGAGCGCCTCTCGGGTGGCGGGTGACACTGTCGAGTCGACGTCATTGGTACACGCACGTGCCAGACATAGCGGGGAATCTGATCGCTCAGGGCGTGCGTGCGGCCACGTGCCATGTACAGCGACAGACCAACTCAAAGCGGCACGCTGTACGGCCGCAGACGCATCGCGTCTCGCACTGCGCCACCACAACAAGGTGCAGAGCGCGTCCATCGCAGATGTCTGTAGCGCCGTGAAGCCACCCGACGCCCACGCTACGACGGATTCACGCATGATCACCGTAGGAAACGCGCGGATCACACGTTCTGCCTGCTGCAAAGCGCCTTGAACAGGCTCAGGGGATCTTCCAGCGAGACTGGACGCCGTCCTTGACGTCGCCACTGCTGTCGTGGCGAGGCCTGCGCTGCTCAGCAAGGTGAGACTCAGCGCCTTCAGTGCCGAAGCAGCGACAGACTCAGACAGCGTCGGCCCTTCTATGTGTACATCGCTACCGTACAGATCTTGTGGAGTGCTCTGCAGCACGGAGAGAAGCGCTTCCACATGCAGTGTCTGGGGTCTCGATCCCGTTGGCTGTGCTGCCATCATCAGCGTGTGGGCCACACCGGCAGCGGCTGGAAGACGGTCGTCGTGTAGCCACCAGGGCCTCAGTTGCCATTCACAGAGCGCAGTGAGGCGGTCAAAGACGACACGCATCACCTCCACCTCCTTCGATACCGTGCCAAGGCCAGCCATCCCATGTGCCTCTGTCACCTCTTCTCGGTTCGCCTTCTGGTCCTTGATGGAGGCGTCACGACTCGCTGCACGCACAAAGCAACAACGGGCTCGTACGAGGTTTGGAAAGAAGGGTGCGCTGGCGCGCAGGACATCTGTGTAGCGCGACACACTCCATCCACCGCACCACGTCAGCGCCGAAGCCAGCAAGCCAGCTTCAGAAAAACGAATACCGCCCTGATCAGCCTTCGCATGCGTCTTTCGATGTGCCCAGTCGTCATGTGCGCGCGGTGCGTGCGAAGCAGAAGTAAGTGCTGGGTGGAGAAGGACAGCGCGCGGAATAGACTCCTCGCACAGTGCCACGTACAAGAGGTGAAGCGCTGTGTCGTGCAGGAGCGACAAGGCGGCGCGGTCGGCGCTAAGCAAGGAGACGGGCGACTGGAAGCGCGTCAAAGCGACGCTACCGTCAGGAAGTGGTGGCAGACTGAATGCGTGTGACAATGAAGGCGATGCGGCCGATGCGGATGCCGGCTGTGTCGCAGAATCTTGGACGAGAACAGCCTCTGTGAGGTCACGAACAATCTCCAAGAATAGTACGGGAATGGACTGGATACGCCTTTCCTCTTGTGGACCGAGCCTCATTCTGTCACCGCGACTACGCTCGCGGGCGTGTCGAAAAGAAGCCAGTGCCATCGACGAAGGTGGCGACGCTGTTTCCGTCCGTTCCTGAACGCGTGCGCCAAGGAACGCTTCCATGGTGGTGAGGTGGTTGCACATTCGCGCCACCGCTGATGCCATGGAGGATGCGGTGAGCGGACGACACGTCCACGTGCTCATGTGCGCTGTCACGACGGACCATCGTGTGAGTCGCTCTCGCAGCACCGACCACGCCTCCTCGCTTTCTTCCGCATTCTTACTGCTGCTCTCGCCGCTGCTTTTACGCCCGTGCGGGTGACGGTGAGGGTGAGCAGATGACGGCGCCGTGGGGCACAGCTCCACCTCCAGCTGCAGCAATTGTGTCATGCACTGATACAGAACCATCGCGCGTTGAGCAGAGACGGCGTGCACCTGCTGACTCACACCGTCGTGCGCCTCTGTCGCGGTGCGATGACGTGGAGGGGGCGAGGGTAGCACACGCTCGCCATGCTCAAAGCAAGCCAGCCAGACGTACTCCGCGTACAGCACATCCCAGGTGGCGTTGATGGCGCGCATCAGAATGCGGTGTGCGGTGGGAAACGGCACGGCTCCGTGTGATGACGAGGAATGCGCGCAGAGCGGCAGGAGCACATCCGATAGCAGCTGCGGCGCTCGCACCGGCACGCGGTTGACAGCTGCATCCTGTACCGCGCTGTCGTTCAGCGGTGAAGGCGGCACCGACTTGTCGGATGAGTCATCCGATGAGAGAGGACCGAGGAGAGTGTGATAATCACGTGCCATAGCTTCAACCTCGACAGCGAGCCTCTCTTTGCCAGATTTTGACTCGCGCCGCTGCGATGCCTGCGAGGACTCACACCGCCGCCGGTGAGCGTCGAGAGCCACACCAACAAGAAGGTGATGAAGCGTCTTCTGCACTTTTACGCACACCGCGACGAGGGCGTCTGCGAGAGTCACCACCTCACTGCGTGACGCGAACACGGCGTGACGCTCACACTTACTGCGCTGCAGCGGCTCTTGGCTTTGTTCACGCCTTCCTGACGGCGGCGGGGAGGTGAGGTATTGCTGGACACCGCGTACCGTTACCTCGATCAGCTCAACAAAGAGCCCGTGGATGATGACCCAATCATGGAGAACATCCTCGTGCTTGCCGCTGGTCAGACATTGGAGAAGCACCAGCTGAGCGAATACTTGCCGGTGAGTGCGACTCTCCTGCCAGAACGCGGGTGCGCTGGACACAGGCGTCTCTGATAGGGGGAGGACGGAAGGCGTGACTGCACGCGCCGCACCAGACAATGGGCTTCGCAGAGAAGAGTAAATGCGCTTCGCCAGCGCCTTTTCCCGCCGTCGACACGCCCAGATTAGCGCGTCCAGCGCGAGCTCCCACCCCTGCGCGCATGCGGACGGCGCCGGCGTTGTTCTCGCACGACTGGAGGCTGTGCGCTGCGGACATGGCAGAGCACGATCGGGCCGCAACCACGTGAGCACCACATGAGCGACGAAGTCCGCCTCTGCACGGTCGCAGTATCGAATGAAGCGAGACAGGAGCGGGAGCGTCGCCACACTCACCATGACTTTGTTCTCTTCTAAAGGTGCGGTGCCATGGACATCAAAGGGAGAGAGTAGCGTGCTGTCCAGCAGAGCCAGACAGGGCGACCACAACGTACACCGCGCTGTTGTCGAGACACTCACCTGCTCGAGCACGGCATCTACCACCGCTGGCAACACCACAGCCACATTTCGGCACACTGGTGGCGGCGCGGCGGCGTCCATCGACATCGAAGAATGAGCAGGAAGGGCGTGAAGAGCCGCCAGGAGCGCGTCGAACGCATCAGCAGGCGTGCCGCTCACGTGCTGCAGCTGCTGGATGAGACGAGCGGCGGCGTGGAGAACACTCTTGAGAGGATGCGCGACACCGCCTGGGTTGCCGTCGTCTGGCGCACTCTGACTGACGAGTGCCATAAGCAGTTGAGTGGCCTCCCCAGCCTTCAAGGAATGCGATGGCGCGGATGCATATCGTGCCTGATTCACATTATTCTCACGATTTTTTACGGCAGCCGATGCCCCCGCGGCGACTGTTGAATTCTGAGGCATGTCCGATGATGTCTGCGTGTGAGTCATCGTCTCGGCAACCTGCTGCTCCGCCTGTTGTGCGCGAAGATAATCGGCGCGCGTCTTTTCGACGGCCTCGCGTTCTGCATATCGTCGCTGCTGCGTGGCGGCGTCCTCGGACAGCCAGGCTAGCGTTGTTATGCGCGGAAGGCACGCCAACACCTCAAAAGGCTGACCAACCAAAGTCAGCGCGTGCAGGGTACGCGTCATGGCCACTTCACCGACGTGGACACGCGCCAGCCGCCCATCGAGACGCGCGCGTGCCACCGCTGCTGCGTCGCGTTCCCACATCGACGATACCGGAACAGGTACAGGAGAGGGAGAGACGGCGGATCGGTTGACGATGAGCGCATCGGGAAGGTCGCGGAGGAGGTGCCTGAGAAGCCTACCGATGGCTTCCGCCAACTGGGCACGCTCACTGCCGGGCTCACTGGCATCTTTGGTGTGACGAACTGCGGCGAGTAAAATATCCGCCATGAGTGCGACGTGCAGTGCATCGGGACGGCGTATCCGTTCCCAATCTGCGAAGGCCTGGCGCCATAGTGCCTTGTGACGTATCTGGCGACTGTCGTCTACCTCACCAACCGCCTTTTTGTGTACCGTGACGTCTGCTTCGACCTCTGCTGCGGCTGTTGTTGACGATGTCCCCTTTAATGCAAAGAGCACGCGTAGAAGAGGCTCGTGCTCGCGCGTGAGTAGCGTGTTGCCGTGTGGGTGACGGGTTCCAAGTGCGGACGCATCGCCACGTGCACGGAGCTGATCACGCGCGGCGGCAAGGTAGGCTTCGTAGATGTACTCCGCCCTGTTCTTTGCTTCCGCAGCTGAGGCTGTCGAGGAAGACTTCGACGCCTTCGACTCGTCTCTTTCTTCGTTTTCCTGTTGCTGCTTGGCGAGCACCTGCTGCATGTGGTGCGTACGTAGCGCTGACTCGTACACGTCGGCGGGCAACGGCACGACCGCGGGGACCATCGAATGACCCCGATCGTGCGTACCGCGCGCGCCGACAACGGCAGCTTCCGCGTCGATGAGAGTGAGAAGAACGTCGATGCGCTGCAGGGCTGTCGCGGCTTGCGCCACCAAGACCAGCGCGGCAGGCGAACAAAAAAGACGTGCCGCCGCCGCATCCGAAGTCGTCCACAGCGCCGGCACGGCACGGACAGACGCCTGCGTGGCCACTGCGTGCAGAGCAGGCACATAGTCCCGTTGGTACAGTGCCAGTATGTCTGCGTATCGCCGCACGCGACGCAAGGCATGCAGCGTGTTGACCAAGAGGGGCTGCACAACATCGGTGAGGAAGGTGTGGCGAAGATGAGCCTGCGATGCGGCGTACAGCAAGCCTTTTCCTTGTTCCGACCTCTCCTCAGCGGTGAGGGTCGGCGCGTACACGCTAACCGGCGCTACAGGACGTGCAGGACCCGACGTAAAAGACAAGCGAGAGGCCGCTGACGTGTCCGACCACCAAGCAAGAACCGCGCTGTGCCAAATCTCCTTCGCCACGACCCAGTCTCCGACGTCGCACGCCGCGGCGCTCACCGCAAGCCAGGTCCACACCGTATACATCGCTTCTGTCCCCACAAACAGTGGAGAACTGGTCGACATAGACGAGGGCGGTGACCAAGAAATGTGTGGACGGTGTGTCGACGTCGAGGCCAGGCTCGGTGATAAGGCGTGTGAGCCTGTCAGGGCCCCAGGAGAGTGACCAGGGCCCTCACGAGCCGGTTCGGGCATGAATGACTGATCCGACACGCCCGCTGACCACAGCGACATACCACTCGGCTGCATGAGGTGCGGAAAAAGCTGGTACACCTCAATCATCCGCCGCGGCGACTCCGGTGTGTGCACGTGCTGAAGAATGGAAACAACGAGCCAGACCGTCCGCGGCTGTGTGATCAGGTGGCAGTAGTCGCGCACCAGCTCGTACGCGGCCTGAGCGGATGCTCGACAGACCTGTGCCGCGTCGTGCTCACGTTGCTGGGCTTTCATGACCTGCGCCCGCTCGAGAGGTGAGGGGGCGGGCTGGGCGGCCGCGCGGAGTTGCGGCCCGCGCAGGCTCGTCGTCAGCCGTTGACGCTCGCCTTTGCTCCCCGTGTGGGCCCTCTGCGCGGCCTGCAGTATCGTGTGTAGAGGGGACGTGGCAAAGCTCATTCCGAGCTCCTCTTCATTCTCGTGCGGCACTGGCGCACGGAGCCCTTCACCTGTCGCCCTGTGGATCGGCTCGTCCTCATTCTGTCTGCGAAGGTGACGATCAGCACTGGCGTGACGTTCGTGTGGCATAGGCGGAAGGGACGATGACGTACAGACGGACACGTATGTGGCCTCTAGCACATACTGGAGCGTCTCGTCTGCAAGCACCAGCCCGTAGTCACGCATATTCTCAAAGTACTCGAGGACGAGAGGCCACCGACGGCGTGCGAGAGCACCTCGCATGAGAACGTGGAAAATCTGCGCATTGGGCCTCAGCGCGTCTTCTGCGGATTCCAAGTCACCTAGTTGGCGCCGAAGATCGGCTATGGCCAGCTGTGGGGGTTCAGCGCCAGGCCTCGTAGCGGGGGCCAGTGCGAGACCAGCCACGTGCGGTCGTGCTCCCTGTAATAAAGATGAGTGCTGCACGTCCTCGTTGTCCGCTTCACTGTCTTCCCCAGCTGCTGCCTCTTCCGCTTCCTCTTCCCGTTCGTGCGCTGTCAGCGCGGTGCGACGTGCGTGGTCCATGGCCTGTGCCTTGGCCTCGCGCAGCTCACTCACACTCGCCAAGAAGCGGGCATAGTACTCCTCCACATCCTCCACCGCGGCCCACGCCTCATCGTGCGTGGCGAGCTGCAGAAGAAGGTTGAAGTGCTGCGCCGTCGGCGTCACAGCGTGATCGTGAATCGCGGCGAAGAAGAGCGCTAGCGCGGTCTGCCACGGTGACGTATCGACCGAGGACGACAGCGACTTGACGGCCGTTGCACCCGAAGCGTGGAGAGGCGCGTCTGGAAGCTCGTGACGTTCGCCGTCGATCGCGGTGGTGTGGCGCCGCGCCGTCACCCTGGTGTGGGGTGGTCTCGGTGCCGTCGTAGAGCGCGTGCCACGCTTGGCCAGTAGCAGTCGCTTGAGCAGCTCTTTTTCGTCCCTAGTGGATGGCCCCCGTAGACGTGTGTCGGTAGGCTCGCCTGTTCCTGGTGTTCGCACCGCAGAGCGCGCACGGCCATCTTTTTCTATGCTTTCTTTGTCTCGATTGAGGCGCTCTTGTCCTTTTCGCACCTCACTTTGACGTGCGCCTCTCAGCGAGATACCTGTGCGCTCGCCCTTGTCCTCTACTTCTTCCATCACGGAAGTGACGGCGCGCGGAGTCGAACGTGTTGTGGCGGCTTGTGCGAGCATTCGGAGCATAACATGCAGCTGCGCTTGCGTCATAGTCGGTTCTTGATGGACCTCTGCGCGACCATTGGAGGTCGACGACGGCGGTGGCGAGTGGAGGGGGGAGGAAGCGTCTTCTCGGGGGACATCATCGGATGCACGAGCATCTGCCACACGTGTCTGTGTCGCAGACAACGTATGAAGCTGCCGCGGATGCTGACGGCCTGCGCCGAATCGAACGAGACAGGAAGAGAATGATGCGAAACCACACCGTCTTCGCCACATTGAATGGGTTACGAACAACAATAACAACAACAGAAATAACAGCCACGCGGATAAGTGGTGACCACGCTAACCGATGAGACTACGAGGGATGCGTGATGCCTCGTTCTTGAAATAAATCGAGTGCGCCACCACCTTGAAAACGATGGACTGATGGAAAGCGAAACAAAACAAAGACCCAAACAGACCCGTACACACACACACACACGTCCAGGTTTATCTGCTGCAGCCACTAGGATTATTTTTTCTATTTTTTTTTTCTTCCAAAGGACGGAACACAAGACGTCCTTGTCTGTGCCTACAGATGCGGTCTGCACTCCGACACGTGGCCAAAAACTGCGAGGCCAGGAGGGATAGTGAAGAAGAGAGAGAGAGAAACAAAAAAAAAAAAACGAACAAAAATCAAGCGCGAGCGTCAATTGAGCTTGTAGGAAATGGGTCCGGCGATACCCCTTTCTTCTGACCTTCGACGCGATGGCCACGGTGCTCTGTACCCACTCGACTCCCCGTTCACACTGTTCTCTTGCCCTTCCCCCCCTCGGCTCAATAGACGCTGTTGTTGGAGGCGACGCGCACACACAGCAAAGACGGTTGTCCACGTGTCTATATGTGATGCGTGAAGAACGACTCACAGACACGACTTCCCCTCTCTTTGTCCTGGTCTCACTCCTGCCAGAAGTAGAACCAAAACACATATAACGAGTACGCACATTGACAAAACAATCATTGACACCGACAACAATAGAATCGAAGAAGGGTAAGAGGAGGCGATGGGGAGGGAGAGGGAAGGCGAGCGAGGGTGAGCGGAGTGAATGCACGTGATAAAGTGCGAGAGTTTGAGAACGCACGGTACGGAAGAAGAGCTCATCGTACTCCGTTTGTTTCCGATAGGACGAAACATCGACGCCATCAACTTTAACTATTTTTTTTTTTCATTTTTCTCACACGTCCGTTTTCGACACACGCACAAACACACACGTGGTATCTGAGTGTACGCGCATGGGGAGAAGAGTGAACATGGCAGCACCAGTGGCCATAACATAACAGTGACAAAAAGAAACAAAAGAGTCCAAAAAAAGACAAAAACAAAAAAAAACACACACATACCATAGACACAGAAGAGAGTTGACAAGACAACCGTAGCGACAGAAGCGGTGTGCACATTCCGTGTCATTCCCATGACCCACCGGACACGGCTGACCACGTGCCAGAGCCGTTGCTGCGAAAAGAGGCCGAATTAGCATGACCGGCGTTGCGGAAGTCACTGCTATCGTCGTCGCTGTCAAAAGGCGGTGGTGCTCGAAAAGGATCGCGCCGACCACCCAGACGATCCGTACCAGCGCGTTCAAATGTCGGCTCATCGAGGTTGTCAAAGGTTGTTGTTGACGTCGCCGCTTCCGAGGTTGAGAAGGAGCGATCCGCGCGCGATGAGGGGGTGCTCGTGACGACCACGTTCACAGCCCCAGCGGCTGTCGCCGTCGACGGCGGTGACGCTGCGCTCCTCTCTGGATCGACGACCCCCTGCAGCCATGGGTAAAAGTCACCGTAACACGCCCTCCCACCGAACGCAGATTCCATCGCATCCGTAAAGGTGCGGTGGTACTGACATAAAAAACCAGATAAATGACGGTGCATCATACGCGCACCGAGACCAGAGGCACACACGACGATGTTCCAGAGCCACGAGATCGGGAACGTCTCTGGCAGTCCGAGCGCATCACGCAGGGCGACGAAGCCTTCTTTGGACACCGTCGGCGTCACGTCCACCTCAACGCGACCGAATCCACCAACGAAGAGTGTGTACATCTCGTTGAACGTCTCTGGATCGTGACGAGGCAATTCATCCTCGTCATCACCCGTCTCGTCCTCCTCTCTTTGCTGCTGCACATTCAACTGCTCATGAATGGCTCCTCCCTCGTTGGTGTGTTCAGGATGGGCGGTTTCCGCTTGAAAGGGGGAGTCAGATGGCAGTGACAGTGAAGCGGATTGACGCGTCTCGAGGAGCCGGCGCGCACCGCTCAAACCCGCGCCGGCGGCCGACGGAACAATGAGCGGCTCACGCGGAGGTAGTGGTTCTGGTTGTGCAGCCCCTGGTCCTCGCCCGTCTGGCTCCTCTGTGAAGACAATCGATTCGACACTCTCCACAGACCCTGACGACTGCCGCCTCTTCTGGCCTGTTGTCTGTTCCTCCGCAGACGCCTGTGCGCTGTCCGCAGAAGCCGCGCACGACGACGACGATGATGTCCACGTGGAGCCCTCACTCATCGCAGAGCTGCTGTGGGTGCCTTCACTGCTGCCGCTGCTGTGGCGATCAAGAACGCCACTCTGACGCCGAGACCGGCCCGCCATGGCCCTTGTGTCGCGACATCGTCGGCGAAGAGGCAGTGGCACCTGTGGCGAGTCCAGCTTGCGGTTGATGAGTGTGCGAGGCAGATCCCCTTGCGTGAACACCATCTTCATATGAAGTCTCGGAAAAGACCCGACGTAGTACGAATAAAAGAACCGACACTCGACTGAGTCGGCTGTGGGGCTGATGAGGCGACTGCAGATGGCGTATTTGTGTTCATCGGGCTCCCAAAAATGATGCTTCACATCCGAAAATGAAATGTGCTGGAGTAAAAACAAGTACGTGATGACATGCGCCTCCGCAAACAAAAAAGGCATTGCCGTCGAGAGGGATGGCGACTCCGGACGCGCGGGCGACTCAAGCCACACTTGTCCAGCACCATGCACGGTTGCGGGCGGTGGTGAGGCCGGTGAAGCTGTCTTCGCATCCTCTGATGATGTCGGCAGCGTGGGGAAGTGATCAGGTACGGGTAGTGCATTAGCTGCCGCAACGGTCCGCTCCCTCTGGCATGCGAGGTCCGCTGCGCGACGCGCTTCGTAGAGTGTCAAGGCGGCCGGCGTGAGAGCGATCGGAAAGAAGGCGCCTAGTCCACGTGGTGGGTCCGAAAACCCCTCCACCACCCCCGCGTACAGCTCCGTCTTTCGCTGAGGCGTCCACATGACGTTGACCGCCAGAAGATCCGGTCCGATAGGGCTACCACCAGTCGCGCCGACCCATCCCCCTCTGCTTGTCATTGCTGCTGCCGTCGTCTCGAGGGCTGTTGTCGTTGTTGCTGCGGGTGGTGGCGCAGTGACCACGACCGATCCTCGCAGAACAAGGTCTCCTCCGATATCCTGTGCAAGAGGCTCGTCGGGCGTGTCCACCGTGGTTGAATCGCCGACTTCCCCACGCAGGCACGGTAGACTGTGCGGTGCGACAAAGTTCTGATGATAAGCACAATCGATCGCGTACTGCACCGTCGCACAGAGACGACGCGCGTCGATGAGCAGAGCCTCCTCATTCGCGTAGGTCTTGGTCGGTGGGTACGTTTCGGCAGAAAACGTGACGGTCTCAAAGGCACGAAACCCATCCACAGCCGCAGCCAGAGCTGCGATCAGCGCGGATGGCCCCGATATCTTGCGTGGGGCTCTTCGTTCGCCGAACAAAAGGGCTTTGCGACACAGAAGAGCAGTCTCTGCCTTGGCGTTCGCGGTCAGAACACACACTGTGCGGTCAGATTCCTGTGATGGACGTCCACACGGTTCCGGCGGGCGCGCGCTGTCTGATGCGAGAGGTGGGCTCACGTCCGCAAGGGCGCGTCGCACATTGCGCTGCTCGACGTGCGTGAGAAGCTGCTCTGTGTGGTGAAACGTGATATCCGATGGACACGGCGGCGCGTGAAGCGGGTCTAACGGGCACGCGAGGATCAGAGGGCGAATACGCAGCTGTAGCGAGGCCAGCTGCGCGACGCACTCCTCAGAAGGACAGTGCTGGCTTTTCGCATCCGCGCCTGAGTCTGCCTCGGAGGTGGCGACAAAAGGAATGGAAAGGCGCACGACAGGTGCGCGCGCTTCCTTGTCTTCTCTCTCCGTTATTGATGTGGCACGCGTGGTACAAGATCGTTGTGCCTGCTCAGCCGGACTTGCGAGAGACGCGTCACACGCCTCCCGACCCGTGCGGCTGTCGTGGTGAAGGGAACGTACATGATGAAGGAAGCACGCGCCTCCCGTCGCAACATCTTGTGCCCAACGTGTGCGCCAGAACTGCTGACTGCCATCGCGCACGTACTGACGCACAGCCCGCGGCGGCAACGGACGACGCGACAAGCGGTCCGTCTCGGTACGCGGAACTCTGACGCTTCGGTGTGTGCCGCGGTGATGGACGAGCGAGGAGCGCGCGAGACAACGCGCCTCACACGCGAGAAGAAGATCGTGCCACTCGCTGTTCGACAGTGCGACGCCGCACAACAAATCGTGTGTGGAGAGATATGTGCATACATGTAAGAACACATCTGATGGTAGGCGGAGAACGAGGGCCACGCCAGCTGTGCGTGCGGAGGGTTCGACACTGGTCTGCGACGAAGTCGCCAGGGCTCGTTCTTCTTGAGACAACGACATGGTGCACAGGTTGGCTCCCCCCCAAACCGAGAGAAAAAGAAGAAGAAACCAAAAACCGGAGCGGAACTGTCCTTGCCGCTCTATTTCTTTCTTTCGTAAGTACCTGACGCGAAGGAGATGGATTGCAAAAGGATCGTTGATGACATACGCGTGTTTGTGTGCGCGTTTGCTGTACTTCACCCAGCGTGACGGAGGACGGCAATATATATCTTTGACGGATGGGCTCCTCTCCTCTCATGACGGATCCGATCACCACACGCCGACTGATCAGATATGTGGCTGTGCGCTTGCGTGTACGCTTCCTCCATTTTTTTAAAATCTTTTTGGATGCCCGTGTGTATGTCACTCTCTTTTGCAAATTAAGGGAGCGCGTACTCCCGTTCCACAGCTTCCCACCCGATCAGCTCGCCCTTGCCGCGGAAGCCTTGTTTAGACACGCCACCTTTCAAACCACCGCTGGCCATCAAGGACTGCACGCGCGCGACCACACTCTCCAGCCGAGCCTTATCCGCACCAGTAACAGAAATCTGCCCCGAGACGTGCGCGGTGGGACTCACCGCCTGCGCCGATGTGCCTGGGACCGCCCAGGCGGCGATGAGTACTGTGTTGGCGAAGCCGCCCTCGTCAAGGAGCCTGCGCAGCTCCGTAAAGTAGTCGCTGCTGACGTCATCACGACGAGCAGCAACTGCGAGAGGGTCGGTGGCCGACGCCTGCGTGCCATTCGCCGCGCCCGTCATGCGTGCGATGAGTGCGGCCGCATCAGCAGCGGCGAGCTCCAAAGTCCAGCGCTTCACCTTCTTCTCCAGATCTGTTGTGTCCTTGCTGCGCTTGTTCACTGTGCCGACAAAGTCTTCAGGGCGGCAGCCACCCAGATCTTTCGTCAGACATCGCTCACGGCTGTACATGGCGTCGAAATGTGCGATGGCACGTCGACCAGCCACAAAGAAGATCTTAACGGTATTGTTTTTGGTTTCCTGATGCAGCAGATGCAACACCTGAAGCTGTGCGATATTGGTCAGGTGCGTGCCACAGCAGGTCCCACTGTCCACCTCACCCTTGCCGATGGAGATGATCCGGATAGGACCCTGCACATCCTCTGGGATACCACGGCTGCGGAACCGCGCCTCCGAATCGGCCGTCGCGCCTTCTTCTGTCTCTTTGTGCTGGGCCGCCTGTGCCGCAGCCTTCGCCTCTTGCTCAGCCATATACGCCTCACGACTGTCGAACACGTCGCAGTCGACGCACGTAGCCTCGGCGATCGCAGCGTTGCACATCTCTTGAATTCTGGCCACCATCTCGTCGCTGATCTTTTTCTCCTTTGTGATGTGGATGTGATAGGGGCTCGTCACATCCTTCACGTATGCGTCGAGGTCGACGGTAATAAAGCAGAACGGATGCGTCAGCGACCAACTGACCGTGTTGAGTTGCATTGTGTCAGGACGCTCGACGATGGCAGAGAGAAGGTGCTGTGCTGTGTGGTGTTGCATGTGATCAAACCGCCGTGACCAATCCACTTCCTCAACGACCTCTGCGCCTTCAGGGAGAGGCTCGGGGCTGTATAAGAGACACACATCGCCGCGGCGTACGACGTTCGTGATGTGTACACACTGGCCTGTTTGAGGACAACGGAGCGTGCCGTAATCGCACGGCTGGCCACCACCTTCGGGGAACAAGACCGAGTCTGTGAGCACCAGCTCGTACTGTGGAACCTCTTGCTCAGGTGCCTTGGGCTTGGTCTTCTTACTTGTCGGTGCGGCGTCCACAAGTGCGCATGACACGACCCGAGCCGTCAAGGTACGAAGGAACGAGTTCTTCTGGCATGCGAGTGCACCAACGCGAACAGAGGTGAGGGACATTGTGAGTGCGTGTGTGTGTGTGTGCTAGAGAGCCGCCGTATAACAAAGCCCCAGCAACAATGGTGAAGGCGCGCGTAGCGGAGAGGAACAAAGAAATCGAGCGGTAAGTGATTCGATACGCACTGAAGGGCATGGGCACCACGGAGACGGAGAGGGCGCCGGAGAGAGAGAGAGAGACAGAGATAGGGAGAGTGATAGTGAGGAAGGTGTCACAAGATGGGTCCCACCTTTGGCCGATCAGCGCTTCAATAACGATGACAAGCGAAGCCTGTGCGACGTGGTGCGGCACGAAACGCGAGGTGTACCGCAAGCCGACACAAGTGGTGTGCCTGCTCGACACGAGCAGAACGGGAAATAAGAAGGGGAAAAAAAAAACATGCGCGTGTGGATGCGTGAAAACAAGAATGACAGTCACCAACGCGTACACGGGTCGTTTCGACACAGTGTCGCATTGCACCACGTCCTTCTCTCCTTCATTATTATTATTATTTTTTTTTTTTGACCGCCACAGGATCAGTTCAAGGAAAATAACATAATGTGATGGTGTGACCACAAAACGACAGCAACAACGACAGCCTCAAAGAGCAAGAGCGAGACAGACAGAGAGCGAGAGAGAGAGAGAGCGAGGAAGCTACTGCGAAACCCTGTTCGCGATTTGATGAAGACACGACGCGCGTGCACAGACGATGGAAAAAACAACAACAACAACAACAAGGAGAAACAAACGATACCCAGGTGCGCGCACAGAGAAATGCTACTAGACGTCACTCACGCCTTTCTTTACACTCGGTGACACCTCTCTTATTTCTTCTTTTTTTTTTTCAAAAGAGAAGCGTTCCCTCTGTTTCACGGTGGCGTTGTCCCTCTTTCGCTTTTCCTCTCATACCCCCCTTTTTCCCCGCTCTGTGTCAATCCTGAAACTTCGAGCGTGTCTCGACGGACTCTTCCACTTGTGCGACCATCTTGTCGAATTTCCTCTGCTTCTGCTCAGCAAAGTACTCGACGCGTTTATCGTTGAGTTTCTTGTCACCACGGGCGTGGTTGCGAACGAAAATATCGTTGATGCACGAGCAGAACTGCTCTTTTAGCGGCGCGCACATGTTGAAAATTTGAAGGAATGGGTGCTGATCACGGCACACGAAGTAGTCGCGAATAACAGTCTTACACGTGGGGTAGTCGGACAGGCGCGGGTGCACTGAGATACCACGAATGAAGAAGTCATCGTGCTTATCAGACATGCGAATATACGGATAGAAATCCGCGCGGAGCTGCCAGTACTCGTAGCTGCGCCAGATTGGGACGTTCTGTTTCCACGTTTCGTGTTCACGGATGTACTTGTTGACCTTCTCTTCGTGCGCGACGTCCACTGTCTTGAATTCTTCGGGGAGAAGACCGTGGCGTGCGCGCTGAGCATTCGGCGCGATGGAGTCCTTGAACTCCTTCATCGCATCCTTGCTCATGTAGTCACGAGCCTGCTGGCGGCTTTGGTCGTCGTTCATTTTTCTTTTTTCTTTTTCTTCTTTTTTGAGTTTGCCGAGTCGGCTACACTGATGGCTTTGTGCTCGCTTTGGTTTCTGTGCCGGGAGGCCAAGACACAGTGAAGGGAAGAAGTATAGACTGGAGTCTGTCTTCGAAACAAAAGCACGCGTGCTACTTTTTTTTTTTTGATACCCCACAGAACCAGATGAACAGGTGCACACGTACCACGACGTTTGTAGCGGAGAGGGAGATGAGATGACTGGGGATGTACACGCGTCAACAACGAAAGTCGGTTGCGTGACGGCGCGTTAAAGACAAGGCTCGACGCGACACGAGCACAAGACGATGTGAGCTTTGCCGCGGCCACAACCGCGATCGCGGGAGAGCGTAAAAGCGCCGGGGAGGTACTAGAGAAAAAGCACGACACGCGCACTACTTGGTCTCTGCGCGTGGGCGCTCTCTCTCTTCCTCAGTTTGTCCCTTTTTACCGCACTTAAACCTACACGACCTCTGATAGCCTATTATATGTGTGCTCTTTTTTTTTTTTTGTATCGCTGCGAGCACTGTTCTTACGGTGTACACCACGTGCGTGAACGAGACCGCGAGAGCGACAGGATCGAATTAGAACACTTTATGCGCGATTAAACGTAAAGCAAGTGATTAAAAAAAAAGAAAAGAAGCCAACACGCGAGGAAAAGAAAGGAGAACAATACTACACACACACACACACAATATCAACCAGTCTTGTCATACGGACAAAGAACATCTTTCTGCGTGCACTTCTTCACTTGACACGCTTCTTGGGAGTCGGGTCACCAAGCGCTGTTCTTCTCTACGCAGGCAGCATCGCGAGCATATCCTCAATCGAGTACCGTGATGCGGACGATGCCACCCGGTCATTGGCCACCGTGCTCCACTCATCCTCCCCGCCACCTCGCCAGTTCAGCGAGTGCACTGTGAGCTTCTCACTGTCCCGCACTCCCAAGTAAATGAGCGCATCGCGGGCGACGGCAGCGGTGGAGGCGGTGCAGCGCGCGAGAACACCTTCTGCGACCACGACCACATCATCGCCGCTTTGGTCAGGTTTGACCAGTCCGTATAGCGACATGAGCGCGCCGCGCCACTGGCTGACAAACGAAGAGGCGGAGGTCGAGTGCGTCGGCGCGAGAAGAAGTGGATGGCCACTGGAGGCGACCGACCACACACACAACAGGAGGCGACGCACCACGCGGTCGAGTGCGCCGGTGCTTTGGGCGAGCACGCCGACGCGCTGCACACGCGTGCGCACAAGCACCGCATCTTGTGCATGCGCTGATGCGGCTTCAGCGGCCACAGCGCTTGTGACGGTCGTTTCCTTCCGCTGCCAGCGAAGGCCGAACAGAAGACGCGGAAGTAGTAGACACGCCTGTTCCACAGAAGAGCGCAGTACTTCATCCGCTTTCGCATGCGCTGCGGATGGGGCCGATGAAGCCGATTGTACGCGCACGTCCTTGCCCTGTGTGAGTGTGTTGTCGACGTGGGCCTCATGACTACTTTGCGAGAGACGGAGAGCCGAGGGCGTGCCGGCTTCCGGCTGCAGAGTAGGGCATGGGAGCGGAAAGGTTGTGACAACCCGCATCATGTCAGCAATGAGTGTGAGCTGACGCAGAACAATCGCGTCTTCGACCGCGACCAGATGCTGCGCCGCACGTGTTGTGTGTGGATTCGTGTACACAGGCCGCGCGGCACGGCCGAGTTCACGCGTCACTGTCTGCAGTACCGCGGGTACGAAAGGGATCAACTTACGCAACACCATCCGCTGCTGGTGCGCCTGTGGTGTGAGGCTCACCTCCTCGGCCGCGCTGTCCGTCGCGACGGACGTGGTCGACGGATAGAGCTGCAGTGCGAGATGAAAAGTCTGCACACACGAGAGCAGATCGCGTTGGGTGTGGAAGTGATATGGCCCCTTGTCCAATGTGCGGCTGGCCGTAGTCGTGGATGACGATGACGCGGATGGGGCCGTCGTGGTGCGATGACTTTGATAGGAAAAGACGACACTGAAGAACTGGTGGAGCAGCCTCCAGCCGTCGTCTGTGCCCGCGAGCGGCACCGAAATGCGTGCCAGTGAGAGCGCTAACTGCAGTCGCGGATCTGTTTTCAGACCGCGGCTGTGGTACCCGCTGCAGTTGGTCGCGTTCTCACCGATCCTTTCAGGAAGTAGAGTGGAGGTCAACGTCGACGATGACACGGTCGCGCGCTTTTTTCCATCACGTGCGGGTGGCTCGCCGCTTGCTCCGTCGGCCTCGTGAACCACCGCAGAGCTCTCCTGCCGCAACACTTCGGCCAACGTCACCGGAATACGTTGGATGAGCAGCTCACGAACGTACTGCACGAGTTGGCGTGAGAAGAGTGCTGGCGCAGGCGTGCGGTTTCCTGTCGCGTTGCCGCGCATCTCTTCATTTCGACCGCGCACGTCAAGTGCCTGCTGGGCTTTGAGGAACACCAGCACGGTGGCGAAACACTGTGCGAGCGCCGCTGCGATGATGAGCTTGCTGTCTTGTCGCAGGAGCTGCAGTTTGAGCTCCATCAGCTCCTTCCACGCGTTCGACCACTTCGGAAGCAGCTCGTCAAACAGATTCTTGACGAGGTCAGGGTGCTGCCAGCCCGCATCACGGCGCACGACGCTCGCGTCCCGGATGACGATGGGCATTGCCGATGGCGAGGCCATCTGGCTCAGCAGTTGTTGGGGAAACAGAAATGTTGTGAGGAGCTCGGCGAGCACGGGCATGTACTCCGTCCGCAGGACCAACGCGGAGACGCGGCGCACAAGTGTTAGCATCCACTCTTCCTCCGCCCTGACCATGTCCTTATCACCCGATGCCGCTGTAGGCACCGAAGCGGTAGCAGGTGTGGTGGTGGAGGCCATGGCGCCTGCGGTGCCCATACCCAAAACGCCAATGAGCGGTGTTGACCCTGATGTGTTCAAGTACGCCTGCTGCTGGCGGCAGACAGCCCGTGCGGCGGCACGGATAGCCGAGGCTGGGGCGGTGTTGAGCAAGAGTCCCAGGAGCTCAATGGCTGAGAGGCGCACAGGCTTCAAGGCGTGTGTCAGCCCGACGTGGATGGCTTGAAGGACCGCCACCACGTGATCGAGCTGCGTCTGGCTCGCCCGATCGTCTTCATAGGCCTCCGTGTGATCATCCGCTGGATCGATCCCGCTGCGACCCACTTCCATCGCCTCGTCATCGTTGTGTCGTAGCACGGCGAAGAAGTCCACCTGCCCAAGAAGCGTGCGCAGACCGTGAAGGGCTGCCCGACGCACCTGATCATCCGTGTCTGTCATGGCTTCCAGCGCGGCTGCAAAACACTTGATCTTCTCTAGTGGGTTAACGCCGTCGAGCACGGATGGACTCGATGGTGCCGTGGCGGCAGTGGGAGAAGAGGTGGGCAGCACCACATAGTCTGCGTGACGCGATCCCGCACCCTCACGTGCCGCCGCCGCCTCCTTGTCGGCCTGGAGGCTGAGGAGTTTTGCCATCGAGGCGAAGGCAGACGCCCGCTGGCTGGCCTTGTAGTGCTGCGTTCCAGCTAGCAGCTCCGCAAAGCTGTGGGCTGTGATCGTGGTCAGGGCGATGTCAACGGCCTTGTCGGCGTGATCGCGCTGGCGCTTGCTGCCGGGTGTGATGGCATCGGGTGAGCCCGTCGCTGTGGATGTGGGAATCACAGACTTGCCTGTCGCGCTGATGCCCGCGGCGACAGCGAGGGAGGAGGACGTGGAGATGCGTAGTGTACGCGCGTGAACATCCGCTTGGGTCGCCGTCACAGGCGCGAGCTTCTTACGACCAACCTTTTGCTTACGCTTGACGAAGGCGTCGTCGCCTTTGGCTTTTTTGGCTTTGACACGAACCATCTCAAACAAGGCGCTGCAGGCACAAGCGGAGAATGAAGTGGGTAACAATACGTGAGATCAAAAATCCTTTTTTTTTTTTTGCGAGGTGTTGACCACCACGGAAGCGGGAAAAAAGAAGCGATAGAAAAGGTGAAGAGGTAGGCGGAGAGTGGCGCTGACACACGCAGGCGTTAATGCGAAGAAGCGTCTAGACATGTGCATCGACAGTGCAGGGTGAGGCAAGGTCGTAAGCGAGCGAACACACGGCCACCGCCACCACACCGACAACTAAAAAGGGGAACATATGAGCGCAAGCACGCCGCAGTGGATCGCGGTCACTACTCGCAGAGAAATCTGCGTGCTTATCTCCACTTCCACTTGACCCTCAAGAAGCAGTCCTCGGCGAACGTACCTCCTCATGTACGCAGCCGACACACACAGTGAAGGGCTGCAATTCAGATCACTGGTCACAACAAGACTGTTGAGCTGACAAAGACGAATTCTACACATTTTTTTTTCTGTTTTGAAGGACATACGCCGCGCTCAAGAGGTGAAAAGCAACAACCTGCCAGAGAAGTATGGAGGGAGCCGCTGATTCTATTTGAAAAACAAGAGAGGAATAACAATCGAAAGCTGAGAAAAAAGGGTTCTGCTTGGACTCTTCGCATGCGCATCTGTGCACAGTCGACGTCGCGCCTTCTTTTATTTTTTCTTTTTCCGCGAAGAAGGTCGTGACTATCGTTGGCATGAGAAGACCAGAGAGAAAGCAATAAAAAGAGAGAACGACCGGAACTCAACATTTCAAACAACGAAGCGAACAAAAAAAAAAAAACCAAAACAAAAAAAAAAAAAAGAAGCGAGGTCGGTGTGCAGTCGCGTACGAGAGTACGCTAATGAATTGCAGCGGAGTAGAACGTCCAACGTGTGGCGTACTCGCCGTTGAGGGCCATGAGC
>JASAOL010000479.1:0-37071 GCA_030849045.1 Wallacemonas rigidus
CTTCACCATCATGCCCGGTGACACTCCCCACCGCTGGGCGTGGTAACACACGCTGGTTGGCGGGAGACTGCGCTGTCCAAACCCGTTCTTTGACATGACCGAATCGGTTTTTATTTTTCATTTCACAACGAAACACACACACACACACACTCAAGAGAGACGAACATAGATGAAACCGATAGCAACACTCCACCCCCCACGTGTGCGTACCGCGCAGGGGCGTGAAGACGCGCGCCGTCTTGGTGCTTCTGCTCACACAGTGCGCACACAGACCATGCGACGGTTCTATTTGACAGACTGCGTAATCGTCTGTCGTATCAACTGTACGTGTGGGGCGATGGCGCGCACGTGCAAGCGCGTGACGGTGAGGGGGCGCACCTCACACGAAGGGTACGCGAGGGAGCCATGCGTATCGCCGCATTGGAAGCACATCATCACCGTGTGGTGTGCGTCATGGTATGTTGCTCACCTCCCTCTCTCTTGTGCTAACCGACGTACATCGAAACCCAATGTTTACCCCCCTCCCTCGCCCACTTCGCGGCATCATCGCTTTTGTGGCACGTGTCCTTCTTCTCTTTTTCGCATGGGAAGTCGCACTCCTTTTTCCTCGCTAGTAGTAGCCCTTCCAATTTAACACTGTCGTAGCGCTTTATTTTTGTCTTCTTGTTCCCTTAGCTCTTACCGCCCTCGACATCCACTTACACTTGTTTTTGCGCTGATCTCTATCTATCATCTAGCTCGCCACCTTCGACACCTAGTCCACCATGCCGTCCGCGCCACTCCCTGGTAAGGTGCCCGTGTTCACCAGTCCGCTGTATGTCTACAAACACCTCGTGAAGAACTCTACCCCTAAGATCGAGACACTATACACCGCTAAAGATAACAGCAAGACCGCCTTCCACCTGGTTTCCCAGAGGCCCTCCAACGTCAAGTACACGACGAATCGGTGGTACTTGAAGGAGAAGGTCGACGCCTCGAACCGCATGCGTCTGGAAGGCCTGTACGAGTGTGTGCTGTGCGCATCGTGCACGGGCTCCTGCCCGCAGTACTGGTGGAACCGTGAGCACTTCCTGGGCCCTGCCGTGCTTCTGCAGTCGTACCGCTGGCTCGTCGAGCCCCTTGACCGCGACTTCGACAGCCGTGTGAAGATGTTCGAGCACGGCTCCCTCGTGAATATGTGTCACAACATTTTCAACTGCAGCATTACCTGCCCTAAGTTCCTCAACCCTGGTCTGGCGTCCAAGGAGATCAAGCGTCTTTCCTCGCCCGCAACCAAGCGCGTTGGCATCCCTGTGGAGACCGCGCCAATCAAGAACTAAGCGTGCGTGCGACTGGCGCGGTACCGCGAGTGATAGGGGCCCTCCAAAGTCCGGGAACTCAGTGCTAGCAGGCGTGCCGCAGCACGCACGCACCCACCGCTGGCAGACACAGCAGTACGACGAGAGAACGCTTGCGAGCCTGCCCATCGCCCATCGCCCATCGCCCAGTTTCATCTTTGTTTTTCTTGTAGTCAGCTCCCCTTCTTTTCCCCCTTTCCCCCTTTTCCGTGAAGATACCGAGTTCAACGTCATGGGGCCCTCCCTAGGCAGGGAGAACGGTCGATCAAATGTGGTATCAAGAGCGAAGGACGAACGCTTTTTTTTTCTTCTGTTCCTCCTTTTCTCTCTCCCGTCTGATACACATGCGAGACGTCTGAGCACGTCGGTTAGGGTCTTTCGTAGGCATGGCTTTGTCATGCGAAACCGTATCCAAAACAAATTGAAGAAAAATCACATGCATTTGAAAAAAAAAAAAAACGGATGGGTGCGCACTACTCCCCTGGAGTGACCAAGGCACCACAACAGCGCGCACGGCGCCAACAGCCATAGGAGTGAGGCTCTCTCTCTCTCCACATGCACCACCCTCTCCTCTCCGTGTACCGCCGCGCGGTGAAGCACTTCGCTGGGCCCTCGACAGGGCTCCGCTTGCGTGCGTCTCTTGCGAGCCTTTGGACTTTCCTTGCATTTGCGGAGGGAGCGAACAGCGAACTGAAGCTCGCGCGATTGCCGGTGAACTGTTCTGCGTCTGCGGAGAGAGAGAGGGCGTACTTCCCTCCTGCTCAATGTCAACCGTGCTTTGTGTGCGCTCATCTGCCCACGCTGAGCCATCTGGAACTTTTATTTGATCACACGAGTCATCTGTCATCCGTCGTTCATCGTTCGCCGCTCTTCAACACCTCTGTACATCCTCACGCGCTTTACTGACCAATCACCTGTAGCACGTCCGCGGACAGGGGCACTTGTATCGTTTCTACGTGCTTATCGCGTTTATCAAGTTTCATCACTCGCTCTGATCCAGCTGTATATCTTACCCCTCCCCTCCCTCACACACACAGAGAGAGAGAGAGAGGCAGTGTGTGAGTAGACGCATCGACACCAACCGTAAGGTCCAAACTACTCGCATGCTCCTCCGAGCTTGTCGACGTTCACTTTCGGCGACGGCCGCGGCGCGCACGTCTCCTTTGCTGCCATGTCGTACGTCCGCACACTGTTTGAGCTGCCGACGCGTCTCCAGTACCGTTCAGACAGCTGAGCAGAACCCGGCAGCCCCCACCGCCTCCACACCCAGCCCTTGGGCGGCTGGTGCGCCGCCTCCACGACGCTTTGTGCGACGCTGGTTCTTACCAGGCGTCGACAGCCCGTCCTTCTCACTTACCAGCGACGGGAAAAAGGTACCTCCTACTACCTCCGATACGCGGGACGACGCGACATCGAAAGCACCTCGTCGTCCCACCGAAAACCAAGCCACCACGACAGGTGCGCCAGTCGCAGAGAACGCGACTACCTCAACTGAGAAGGTCTCTCACCCCACACCGGCACGCGCGGCGCGCACGACAAGCGGCAGTGGAGAGGGCGAAACGATCGCGACGAGCGCTTCACATAGTCACGATGGCCTTGCAGGCAGTGGAGAATCAGATGAAGCGTTTGCGGAGAACAAGGTGCTCCGCGAAGGGCTACACAGTCGCAACACGCACATCAAGGCGCTGCTTGTCGCTGGTCTCGGCAGCGCCTTCGCCCGCGCAGGCATTCACAACGATGGCATCCGCACCAGTTTCTCAGCCGTCAATACCCAATCGATCAAGCAGCTGACGGGCTTGAAGCGTATTCCGCCAAAGCTCATGCTGTCGTGCCTCACCAATGAGGAGAGGTCCATCACCTGGCTCGATATCTCCGCTCACCCAACCGCCACGCTCACTGAGTACAAGGAGTCAGTACAGGAAATACTCGTCGGCCTTGGCATGCATCAAAGTATGATCAACAACAGTGCGGAGCCAGTACTGCTACCGCAGGTCACCGTGTCCAAGGATATGCGGTGCCTCTTGATGCGCTACGCGACGGAAGCACCCATTGACAACACACAAGACACGTTTCAGGACTTGACGAACCGCTTCACTCTTTTCATGACCGCTGATTCGGTCGTGACGGTGCATCGCACACAGTGCACGTACGTGGAGGAACTCAAGGTGGACTGGCAACGCAGCATTCAGGGCCTGGATTCCCCCACGGCCATCATGGGGAGCCTCCTCTTCTACTTTGTCAAGGAAACGCTTGGCACCTTTAGCACGGCCATCTCCAAGTGCATTGTTGAGTTCGATCGGTACGAATCTGGCTTATTCGTCAACCACAAGAACCGCTCCGACCTGGCGCGCGAGATTTACCACATTAAACGACGTGCGTCCGTCTACAGCCGTACACTGAAGCTCACGCAGGACGCCTTCTCGCACATGGCCGCTGCGCTCCACGTGGACGTCACGAATGTGCAGTACCAGGAGGTACAGCACAGCCTCTCCCACGTTGAGTCGATCGCGGAGGAGCTCAACGCCAATGCTGACTCCGTCTTGCAGCTTCTGTTCCAACTCTCGTCGTATCAAGTCAACGAGCTGATGCGCGTGCTGACGCTCTTCAGCGCCTTTTTCATCCCACTCAGCTTCATTTCGTCTGCCTACGGAATGAACTTCGATAACCTACCGCTGCTGCACTCACCCCATGGTGAGCTCTACTGTGGCGGATTGATGCTCATGGTGGGCACAATCATTTACTTCTGGTTCAAGTCTAAGCACTTCATTTAGAGCCAGCGAACACAAATGTACAGTTTGCCGCACACGCATTTGAGAGTCCACAAGGCCAGCCATGACAAGGAGCTTATACACACACACACACACACTCAAAGGGCACCACGCCGACGCAATGGCGTGGGCTTAAGCCCTCTGTCTGTGCGATCACAACATCGCCGAAGTACACCACCGACCAACCAACCAACCAAAGAAGAAGAGAAATTAGAAGAACATCGCCTTGTTTCTTCCTTTCGTGCACAGTTTCTTGGCTGCTCTGTTGCTGCCTCGGAGTGCGCGCTCGCCTGAAACCCACAGAACACGTTTGGTCTCATGAACGCTCACTGTTTGTGTTGTCCGCAACGGTACATGCGCGGGACTACCTCCCCCTAGCACAACGGGGAAACGCTCACACTCCCTTCGATCTCCCCCCGCCTCGTGCTTTTGCCATGCACAATGCCTCTCGTCTCCACCTACAGGGCGTGTCACTGCGAATCGCGTGGCTTTGCGCGCATCTTCTCTTCTCTTTTTGCTGTTGCTACTTTTTTCCTCTACCTTCCTTTCATCTCGCGCACGCTCGAGTTGCAGGTTCGAGATGGGCCTCTTACGTGTCACGCGTGTCGTGCGCTGCTTCGGTAAGCCGCTGTATGGCCCTCACTCCACGCTCCCCGCTGATTTCTTCGCATGCTGCCGAAATCACTTCGATATCAAGCTGCACGAGGACGCGTTCATCGGTATCCGCTCCTCTCAACAGCGAGGCCTCTTTCTCTCGCCTGACCGCGACAAGCCGCTCCCTGCGAACACGCCTATCGCCACTATTCCGCTGTCGTCTCTGTACACTGTCTCCAATATCCACACCAAAGCGAATGCGCTCTCGGACGTAACCGTTGACG
Organism: Wallacemonas rigidus; assembly: GCA_030849045.1. Lineage (NCBI taxonomy): Eukaryota > Euglenozoa > Kinetoplastea > Trypanosomatida > Trypanosomatidae > Wallacemonas > Wallacemonas rigidus. The sequence continues at coordinate 4,984 of JASAOL010000479.1, forward strand.
ATGTGCGTAATGCGATCCAGGACGAAGAGTTCAAGCTGATGGCCCCCCAGCTCTACCTGGGCCTGCAGTTCAGCTCCATCATACGCAGTTTGCCAGACATCACGCGTGAGGAAGGACTCGCGGCGGTGGAGCGCGTGACGGATATTTTACGTAGCGGCGCTAATCCGTGGGCACGCATGCTAGATGATGAGGACTTCAACGAAGAGTTTGTATTTGGCATGTATGGCATGGCCCTCGACACGTGGCAGCGCGCGAGCTACGAGGACATGACAAAGAGGTTCCATCTCAGCTTAACGGCGGTGCACAACGCACTGCGCCCGCCATTTAAAATCGAGCTCCTGCGTCGCGTCACGCGGCTCGTGCTCGCGCGCGCAGAGCATGTGCCGCCACTCGATTACTATAACGGGAGCTACTGGAAGCGGAGAATGCAACGGCAGATCCGCAAACTCCAACGCATCCCCGACCCTCACGAGATCGCGATGGTGCCGCTCCTCGACCTCGTGAATCACAGCAATCGCCCAAACACTGGCGTGCGCATCGGCCCGTCGCCGGTGCTGAACGGCGCCGGCGCGATCACGCTATTTTCGCTTACCCAAGTTCCGCCTGGCCAGGAGCTCTGCCGCCACTACAACTTTGCCATTAGTCGGCCGAACGCCCTCTTTCGCTACGGCTTTCTCCCGTTTGACCTCATCTCCATCGTCGACCACGATGCGATTGATGAGTACCTCGTGAAGAACAGAGGTATGCTGAAACCCATGTCGCAGGAGAAGATCGATGAACTGGAACGAGAGGCCAAGGAGGTAGCTCGGCTAGAATCTCTCTTTAAGGAGGCTCGCCACCAAACACCTGATCCATCCTCAGGCGACCGTGTTCCTCGACGGACGGAGTGATGTCGCGCTGCCGCGCTCGTCCTCGTTCTCTTCAGCTGAGGAGTTGACATGTGTGCACTGTGTGTGCGTCCCTCTGCAAGCGCGCTGCCATGGTTGGTGTTCTGATGAACGCGATGGCGGGCACACCACTTGTCATTTGTATCTTTTCCTGGCTGTTGTTCCCTTTCTTCGAATCCGTCTTCACACTGTTGTTTCAGACCTGATGCCCGGCGTGTCAAATCACAGTTATGAGTACACTGATTTTTTTTTCTTTTCGCTCTGCGGAAGGGGTCCTCACAGGTGAGACAAAGACAGTCTCTTATGTCTTGGAGGATCAAGGGGTCCGGATGCTTTTTCCACCTCACCAACGTGGCCTGTAGCCCCACTACCACCACTGCTGTCTCTGCGTCCAACGCACAGACACGCACACACACCCGTTTCTCGCGACTCCATCGCCACCTCGCACGCTCTCTCGACCCTCACGATTCTCACTCACCGGGGAAAAATGGAAAAGGAAAAGACAACTATTCCTCATTTCTTTTGTGTATCCTCCTCCTACTACGACTGCAGCGCCCTTGTCCTCAAGACTTGACGACCCTCTTGCGTCCTGTTTCACCGTCGTCTGACCGTCGTCTTCCCCCACACGTCCACATTAGAAGAAGATGGAACCCTCCGTCAAAGAGAGTGTTTCCCGCATCCCCCTGCTGAAGACCAAAGCAGGCCCTCGCGATGGCGAACAGTGGACCCAGAGACTCAAAGAGGAGTACGCATCCTTGATCAAGTACGTCGAGAACAACAAGGCGAGTGACACGCATTGGTTCCAGCTCGAAAGCAATCCTCAAGGCACGCGCTGGTACGGCAAGTGCTGGACGTACTACAAGAACGAGAAGTACGAGTTCGAGATGAATTTTGACATCCCCGTGACGTATCCGCAAGCGCCACCTGAGATCGCACTACCTGAGCTCGAAGGTAAAACCGTCAAGATGTACCGCGGGGGCAAGATCTGCATGACAACGCACTTCTACCCGCTGTGGTCCCGCAACACGCCGTACTTCGGCATCAGCCACGTGCTCGCGCTCGGCCTCGGACCATGGCTTTCGATCGAGGTGCCCGCGATGGTAGAAGAGGGGTTTCTAAAGCCCCACAGTGCTGCCACACCCGCAACGACGAACTAACCGACAACACGGCTCACTCTCCGCTTTGCTAGCGCCGCACCGTACCCGTTGGTGCCTGCTTGTGTACTCGTGGACATATTGTGTGTCGCGCGTGCACCCCTTGCCGTGATTGCGTGAACGAAAAATAACACCAACAACATTGAAAAAGACAAAGAAAGATCGAAGAGTTTCCTTGCGCACAGCGTCTTTTAAAAAGTGAGGAAGGGGGTCACCTTATCACTTGTTGCAGGGGAGGTCGCCCCCCTCGTCTTCACTGTTGCGCAAACGCGCAAGGGACGAAGAACACACACGAACGAAATAAGTGCAAGGGAGAGAACCTGCAGCGCGTCAGACCCGCGCACATGTCGCCCCGTTCGGGTTGTCTCACGTGTCAGAAACGATGACATCATACTATCAAGGGGACCGAGGGCTCTCACGTGTGTCTTCTACATCATTGATGAGCGACCCTTGCAACCGCTTTACTCATCCGCTCTCCTGCTCTCCTTCCATCACACGTACCATGCTCATTTTTTTTTTGTTCCGCACAATGCCCGCACCTACGATGGTCCGCGAGTTTCTCATCCGTTGAACAGGGTGGATCATCTGTACGCGCGTGTGTGAGGAAGAGGTTTCCGTGCCGATACGCAGGCACACTCTCACACGCTCATATACGCACACTCAAAGAGAAGAAGAGTCCAACGCTAGAGGGGAAAAAACAACAACACGTAGACGTTGTGCCTGCATCCCATTTTTTTGTTTGTTTGCTGTCCCCGCTTCGACTCCCTTGCGTTCTTCTTTTCTTCTCCTTTTTTTTTTTCGCCTCGTGCCGCCACTACGCGCTGTCCTTCTACACGCGCCGCATGGCGAAGGAGACCGAGCTGTACGATGAGCTCGGCGTGGCGCCTGGCGCGACGGAGCAGGAGATCAAAACAGCGTATCGCAAGATGGCTCTGAAGTACCACCCCGACAAGACAGGCGGTGATGCCGCGGCGACGGAGAAGTTCAAGAAGATTTCGGAGGCGTACGAGGTGCTGAGTGAGCCAGCCCGGCGACAGCAGTACGACACGTACGGGAAGGCCGGTGCCCCTGGGGCCAGCTTTGGCGGCGGATCGAGCGGCTTTGGCCCCACTGTGGACCCGATGGATCTCTTCTCCACCTTCTTCGGCTTTGGTGGTGCGGGCGGCGGTGGGAACGCGAGCAGCGGTGGTAATAAGCGTCGCAAGCCACCTTTTATCAGCGTGGAGCTGCAGTTTTCCCTCGAGGAGTTGTATTGTGGGACGCGCAAGGAGGTGGAGATCACCCGGAAGTGTAAGTGCCGTATGTGTAAAGGCTATGGGACGGCGACGGGGAAGCCACCCGCCACATGCCAGCGGTGCCGCGGTTCGGGTGCTGTTTCGCAAGTCATCAACCTCGGCGGGTTCGTCACGCACTCGCAGATGGTGTGTCCGGGGTGCCGCGGCCAAGGTAAGATGCCCATTACGCATCCCTGCAGCTTGTGCGCCGTCCCAGGCGGCGAGGCTGGCGTGAGGGAGGAGAAGCGTCGCTTTTTTGTCGATGTTGAACCCGGCGCTGCCGATAGCGATGCCATCACGTTCAAGGGCGCTGGCCACGATTTGCCAGGCTTCACAGAGGCTGGTGACGTGCTTGTTGTCATCGAGGAGCTGGTTCATCCATTTTACCGCCGCATCAACGTGACTGACCTGGTTCTTCTCAATTGCAAAGTGCCGCTCGGCGCCGTGTTCCAGTCTGACTTGGTGATTCCTGTCGAACTCCTTGATGGACGCGTGCTCCACTTGCAAGTGCCGAAAGGCAGTGGCGATTCCATGGCCTTCCGCCTCGACCCACAGCACGCGTACGTCGTCGCCAACGAGGGCATGCCCATAAAGTCTGGTACGGCGAACACGACCGCTGACACCGCCGGCGCTGGGCCCTCGTCACGTCGGCGGGGCACGCTGCACGTGCCTGTGGATATTGTGTTTCCAGCGCGCCTCAGTGAGTCCTCTTTGGGCGCTGTGGAGAGGGCGTTGAAGCATCGCCTCGTGAAAAGTAGTGTGAGCAAGGACCTCACGCCATACGAAGGCGCCGTCACGGACATCTCGTGTGTAGACAGCTCCGGCAACGTGCGTGAGAGAGGTGAGTGGCAAGAGCTGAAAGGCGGCAAGGGCAAGCGCAGAACGAAGACGGCGCAGCGCGGCGCCGAAGGCGGCGGTGCGGCAGGCCAAGGTAGTGGCGGCTCCCCTCAGGACATGTTCAACAACATGTCGGCCGTCACCTGCCACGTTATGTAGCACAAAAACAGTGGAGACGGTGGAAAAGACGAGACTGCGCGAGCGGATTCGCTGAAGAGCCGGCGAGAAAAGCGTGCGGTCGAGGATCGGCTGACTGTCTTCCTCTTTCCCTATTTTTTTGTGTGACCTTTTCTGTGATCTCGGTTGGTTCTGGATGTCTGGCTGCCTTGCTTTTTCACCTTTTAGACTGTAACGAGACGACCAAGAGCGGCGACGGTAACTATTCGCGCACTCACTATCGAAGCATACCGTCGCGAGAAATACAGTTTCTGAACAACACGGGGACGACAGAGAATTGCAGTATCGAGCACACACACACACGAAAAGAGGTGTTGTGCACTCATTTCACGTCCGATCGCTCCTCGTTCTTCTGAGACCATGCATCGCCGAATGTGCTGATCGTTTCGCATCCGCACGGAGTGACCACAACTGACCTTCCCCGTACCTCTTTGATCATGCCATTCTGTGTTTCCCTGTCTTCACTGTCTTCTACTGCGTGCGTTGCCTATCTTGTCGTGTCTGATTCCATCCACTCCCCAGCGTGTGGCTTCGTCTAGGCTCACCTTTTCTTCGTCGAGGCTTTCTTTTCGTTCTTTTTCTTTGTTTTTCTCCTCTTTGTCTTGCTTACAGGTGATATCGTCGCTAGCCACATCGATGTTCCCAGGCTTGCCGCGCGTATTTCCGAACGGCGAGTGGAAGCGGTACGAGGATGTGTTCCACGACTTCCTTGCGCGCCACGGCCCTGGGATGAGCAATCTCAATCCAGAAGAGTCTTGGGTTCGGCAAGAGCTCGAATACTACGAGAGCAGCTTCACCAGCATTGAGGATCTGAACGTGTGCGTCACCACATTCAACGTCGGCTGCAAAAAGCCTGTTCCACCACTCACTGGACTGATCCAGCTGACGTCCGTTGATGGACAGGCCATTGATCTGGTGGTGGTCGCCCTGCAGGAGGTGGACATGAGCGCGTCCGCGATGTTCAAGGAGGAGACTGAGGCTGCGGTCCCGTGGATTCAGGCGCTGCAAGCGGCCGTCGGCGCCGATGTGAATCCGAGCGGCACCAGCGCGTACTTTGCGTTTCCACCCAAGCAGCTTGTCGGGCTGCTGCTCTGCGTGTTCGTGCGTCGCGGTTTACAGTCCCGCGTACGTGAGTACTCGATCACCACTGTCGCCACCGGTGCGATGGGCAGTATGGGCAACAAGGGTGCTGTTGGGCTCCACATGGTGCTGCACCGAACGAGCATTTGCATTATCACGGCTCACTTGGCAGCGGGACAGAACAACGTGGCGAAGCGCAACAATGACATCAACACCATCTTGAAAAGTATGGACTTCAACGCCATGCGGCGCGCCGATGTGCAGCTCAACATCCGCGCTGGCATCATCCCGGAGCTGCAGTATCCAGAGCTCTTCCCGCGCAGCCATGACCTGATCATCGTTGCTGGTGACCTCAACTACCGTCTTAACACGACGTACGAAAAGGCCGTGCAAATCGTCCAGCAAGGCAACTTGAGCGAGCTGCTGCAGTATGATCAGCTGAAGGCTGAGCTGGCCAACCCGCACACCCCTTGGCAGGGCTTTATCGACTTCACCCCTCACTTCGCCCCGACCTATCGCTACGATGTGGGTACCAACCAATACGACACGAGCGAGAAGCATCGTGTGCCGAGCTACACAGATCGTGTCTGTGTGTGGTCGAAGCGCAAATCGCTTGAGTCGCGCGTGCAGCTGGACCGCTTTACCGCGCTCACCGATGTGTGCAGCAGTGACCACAAGCCTGTTCAAGCCGTGCTGAGGCTGCCCGTGTGTGTCGAAGTGCCGAGCAAAAAGGAGGACGTGACCCGAAGTTTGCGTGCAAAGGTGGCGAGGGTAGGCCTGCAGACCGCCTCGAGCGCAGTCACGTCATGTGAGGTCGAGACACTTGACTTTGGCGTTCAGCAGTTTCACAACTGTGGAACGCAACGCGTTCTGACGGTCAGGAACAAGGGCGATTGTGTTGCGGTCGTGCGCGCGCTCCGCCTGCAAGCTGGGGATGACTCGGAGGGTGCCTGGCTGCGCGTCGAGCCACTGGACTTTTCAATCCTCCCAGGCGAGTCTCAGGAAGTGGTGGTGGAGACCCAGATCAACCCTCGGTGCATGCCATGGGTTCGCCACTGGCATCCCTTCGATGGGAGAGGCCGCATCGCTTTGAACAGCAAGCTCGCCTTGTGTGTGCGCAACGGCAAACCCCACGTTGTCGAGTGCCGAGGCGTGCTCGCTCCGAGCGTGTTCGGCAACAGTCTAGACAACATCGCCCTGCTTGGCAAGACGCCGTGCGAGGCGGCGTACCAGCAGAAGGCTGACCTGCAGTCGCTCATGACGGAGCTTCGCCCGCAGATCCCGAAGGAGGTGTGGTACCTGGTGGATGCCCTATCTAGGCACCCACTGGAGCCTGGCCTCTTCACACAATCCCCCGATGAGGAGGCGTGCCACGCAGTGATGGCCTACATAGATCAGCACGCGGAGCGACTTCCCGCTAGCGCTGACCCGCACGTCGTGGCCGAGTGTCTACTGCAGTTCTTGCGAAACCTGCAAGAGCCTGTGGTCCCTTTCGCCCTTTACACCGTCGCGCTCGAGGCGGGACGCCAGCGAGGCAAGGCGCCGCTGCTCTTTCTGCGCCAGCTTCCCCTCTTCCACAGCAACCTGTGGGTGTACACGATGTCCTTTCTGAACTATCTCTTGCGTCCTGCGCACACTCAGAGCAACGAGCTCACCCCGGGCTTCTTGGCACAGGTGTTCAGCGGCGCACTGCTTGTCCGTCCAACAGACGCGCAGGGTGTGAGCAACGCGCGACTGCTTCAAGGCGGCGGTGTCGATCAACAGGTGCGACAGCAGCTCCAGCAGGAAAAGGAGGATGCCATGACTTTGGTCGAATACTTCCTGACAACACCGCCCGCGCTTCTTCAGTAGACGCTCTTGATTTCTACGTGTGTCGCTGAAGAAGCAGCGGACGCATCGACGAGCGGGTGCGCGCGGAGTGGCTGCAACAGCAGGACAGCTTTTGTGACGCCTTGCTCTGTGTGTGTGTCCACGACTGTTTTTTTTTTTCTTTCCTTTGTGTCTGTTCGTGTTTGTGTAAACATGCGTGGAGAGCGGCGTCCAGAGAGCCCACAGCCAACATGGTAGGTACTTGACTACCATGTGCATGCGAGTCAACGATTTAGTGAACAATGACCACCTCTTTCCTTGCAACAGGAGTGCGAAACAAAAATACAAACATCAATAATGACGTACGCGTGCCATCGCAGCAGATTTCACTTTGTGTGTGTGTGTGTGAATTCTGCTTGGCTGCGCTTTTCACATGTACGTCGGCGTGTGTGTGCGCATTGTGTAAGGCTCTTGGCCACCACTTCTCTGTAGCACGTGGAGAATCAGCGAACTATTGTTTTCTCTAGCCCCCATGGCACTGCACCCTCTTCGCTGCTGCCAATTCCGTCGAGTACGAAGGTGGTTCCTTTGTCTGGCTCGTGCTCGCGTATGTACATGTCGTCTCTCACTACTCTTCTCCTTCTCCCTTTCTCCACATCTGTCTGCGTTGTGCATCTCTTCCCTTATTGGATCATCCTGCTTTGTGCGTATGTGGGATAGCCTTGAAGGTAAGGTTTTTGTCCCTACACTCACCCACATACTCCATCACAGCACTATGTCCACCAAGTACCTCGCCGCGTACGCCCTGGCGTCCCTCGCCAACCCTCACCCCACTGCCGCGGATGTGGAGAAGATCTGCAAGGCCGTGAACGTGACCGTGGACAAAGCGACGCTCGAGTTCGTGCTTGAGTCCGTGAACGGCCGCGACGTGGCTACGCTCGTGAGCGAGGGTGCCGCGAAGATGAGTGCGATGGCCGCCTCTTCCGCCCCTGCTGCTGGTGCTGCTGCGCCTGCCGCTGGTGGTGCCGCCCCCGCTGCGGCCGCCGCGAAGAAGGAGGAGCCCGAGGAGGAGGGCGACGACGACATGGGCTTCGGTCTCTTCGACTAAGCCGCGTTGTGGCAGCCTCCAGCTCGGCGCACGGGACACGACGTCCTCGCATCCTCTCGATGCGGCAAACGACTTTGTGCAAGTGTGATGAGCCTTAGAGCCTGTCCCACCCGCTGCGCTGGGCCATGAGGTACTTCAAGGTTTCTTTACTGTTTTCCTCATTTATTCTTACAAACGAACGAACTAGCCAACAACTGGGTGTCGTGTGGACCGCAACGACAGGACTTGTGCGGGGGCTCCTGAGACCGACTGTACACGCGCACGCTGACAATGCAGCAGCGCAGAGTCGTGTCTGCACCGTTAAGTACATCTATGATGCCTTGCGGACTCTACACACACACACACACACACCGCGGACACTGAGGGGGCTGGCGCGCCTTCAACACATCCCTTCGTGCACACGATGACCTCAACATAGGGCTTCGAGGCGGCAGAATGGTTTTCAAGTATGTACCTCTGTTCGCACGCATTGCTCTCGCGTCTCAGCCACTGTGAAACGCCTGTGTGAACACGCGTCTCAAGCTATCCTCAAGTTCTCCTCCTCTTTTCTCACGCTCTTCACAATCTCATCATTCAAGTTTTTCTTTTTCCCTTTCCCTCTCTTATCCGTTTCTCTCTTTCTTTTCTCTTCTTTGGGCACCCGCGCAGACCGCTGACCTCCTAGACGGCATTGCTCGTGAGGCTCTCTTAGAAGTGAGACTGGTTTTTCAGTGCATCCTATTCCACTGTTTTTCTCTTCCATTGTATTGTCTCATTCCATCAAAAAAAAAAAAAAAGAATAATAATAAAGAAGTAATCATCACGGAACCACAACGGCAAAATAATAGTAATAGACAAGAGCCACGCTGTACACCAGTGATCGTCGCTTGTCGGGGGTACCTTCAGTTCTTCCCATCAGTCCGGCTCTAGCTTCACTCCGGCGCTTGTTATACTACTCGCGCAGTTTCCTTCTGTGTTGGCTCATTGCGTACTACTTTTCTTTCTGGCAGGTGATTGTGAGTGCCGACTGCAGACACGCGCAACCACGTCTTTACTCGCGCGTGTGTGTGTGTGTCTCATCCAGCGTTCTCTGTGCGTCGTTACCGCGTTCTCGCCTCTTCACTCTCTTCTGAGTGTGGACATCTCTTTCTTTTTTTATTTCTCGCTTCGAGTGTACCTCTGTGCGACCATTTCTGCGTGCGTCGGTGTGCCGTGACTGCGTTCCCTTTCACACGTCCGCTTGCCTCAAGACGCACGGCACATCAACGCTGCGTCGCGCCTCAAACAAATGGAGGGCTCAAATCCATTGGACGCAGACGACTGCGGGTCTTCATTACCGCGTCCTATTGTGTCCAGGGATCACATCATGACCACCGTAGGCCGGCCACCGCTACCGGTGCTGCCCAGCGCGGCTGACATGCACCGTGACGACGAGGAAGACACAGTAGCGATGTCTGCGCTCTCCACCACCCCCGTCGGGGACCCGCCGCCTCTGTCGAATGCGTCGATTGCCCTGGCTGAGTTCGCGAGTCTCCTCTCCGGACCTGAGTCCGGGGCTGGCAATCAGTACCTGAAGGAGCACATCACGCACCTGCTCAACAACGTGGAGAGCTCGAACACACTCGTCACTGTAGCCCGTGCATTGGAGTCGGCGCAGGTCCGCAATGACGTCAGCGAGTTGAGTCCTACTGGGAACTTTGGTGAGAGTGCACATTCAGATGACCGCACGCAAACCACCAGTTCGACGTTCACCGGCGCTGAGAGCTCTTCAACACGCCGCCAGTCACGTCCGTTGGCGTGGCAGAGGGCCACGAATCGTCGTCGCTCCACGCGCGGCTCTGGCCTGGGCCCGGACCTGGCCAGGCGCCGCTCCACCTTTGGGTTCTCACAAACAGAAACGGAAAGCCGCCTCGATGAGAGTCGCAAAACGCGCGATGAGCTGTTCGGGTCACCGCATAGCACAGACCTCATGATGGGGGACGACGGGTCGATCATGGACGACCAGCCACAACTCTTTTCCTCCCTCATTGGCGGCTCCATAAGTGCCGCGTCGACATCGAGCAGTGCCGCCATGATGGACCCACTGGGGCAGGAATCGCCGCACCTGCCCAAGGCTGTGCGACTGGAAGGGCGTCGTGCCGCTGTGTCGGCCATTCCAAGCGGTCTGATGTCCATGGGCGGTGGGACAGGTGCCAACGGGCTGGGGGGCTCCCTCGCCAACTACAGCGGCAGCACCACCTCGCGCACTGGCAGCCGCCCGCTCGAGCCTGTCACCCCCCAGGAGACGGAGAAATTGGTGTCTTTGCTGAAGGCAAGTCATCTGTTCTCCAGCTTGGAGGGTCCGGAGCTGGAGGAGGTGGTGCGCGCGATGCGGAAGGAGTCGTATCCGGCCGGCACTGCCGTGCTGGAGCAGGGTCAAGACTCAAAAGAGAAGCTTTTTCTGATTTTCGAGGGTACGTGCGAGGTGATTAAACAAGGCAAGACCCTTGCCGCCATGCAGTCCGGGGCCACGTTCGGTGAACTCGAGTTGATGTACAAACAAATCAAGTGCGCCGCGACGATCCGGTGCGTTACGAATTGTGTCTTCTTCACTCTCGGCGAGGAAGCGTACCATCGCGCTGTGGTGAGTGATTCGGTAAAGAAGCGGCGCCGCTTTGAGCAGCTCACGGAGAGTGCGCCGTTTCTTCGCTGTCTGCCTCAATATGAGCGCAACAAAGTTGCTGAAGCGCTACACACTGTGCAGTACAAGAAGGGCCAGCACGTCATTCGCTTTGGTGAAAAGGGCTCCCACTTGTATTTTATCATCGAGGGCGAGGTCAAGGTGGTGGGGCGCAGTCAAGGCCGCCGCGTGGAGGTGGTGCGTCTGCACAAGGGCGATGTGGTGGGAGAGCTTGAGTTCCTCTTCAATCACCTCTCCGTGGCGGACGTTGTCGTCTTGTCACGTCGGCTCCGCGCCGCCCGCATTAGTCGCGAGCACTTCGAGCTCATCGTCGGTCCGATTCACGATCGTCTCAAGGAATTCATCGCGACGAGCCCGAGCTACGAGAAATACTACGTCAAAAGTGTCGCCGACGACAGCGTGCGCAGTGAGCTGAACCGCGCTAGCTCGACGCAGCACCTGAGGCCGCGTCGTGTTGAGTCTGCGAGTGGTCGCGCTGAATCCCTCACGTTGCTGGACGTGGATCCAGAGGGAGAGATGGTCATAGCCGCCCCTGTGCCGCTCATTGGCGGACTTGACGGCGCAGAGGACAGCAACAACGACGTGACATCGGAGATGCGTGAAGGTGAGGGCATCATGCGACACGAGGTGAGCCCAGGGGACGTTGCGCAGCGCGCGTTCCGCTTCCCACTCGCCCCCGTCACGCGCAACCGATGGGTGCTCATTGGCCTTCGTGAGGACGGCCTCATTTTGACGTGGAATAAAACGTGTGAAAAGCTCACTGATTACAGCGCAGCAGAGGTGGTTGGCCAAAATATTTACTCCCTGCTACTCGAGACAGCGGATCAAAAGGCCATGTACCACGCGATTGCACACGCGAAGAAGTACGCTGGCACCGTCCAAGACTACGAAACCGACTTGCGAACGACAAAGCGTAAGTACACACTCGCCCGCAGCGACGGTCTGACCAAGGCTGTTCTGTCTCTTTCCGTTCTGCCGCCGGTGATGGCGCGCGGCTGCGACGCGACACCCGAAATGGTGCTGGCCGTTGGCGAAGAGGTCAGCCAGGGACCACAGAAGGCATTGGACCAGACGCACTGGCTCTCAAAACAGGTGCGCCTCCTTTTGGCTGATGGCAGCCTCACGTATGAGGAGCGACTCGCACGCATTGCGGAGACGTTGGCCAATTACGAGGACGTGTACCGTGCGATGACGCTGTCGACAGAACGTCTGCGTGTGGTGAACATCCACCAGATGTTTGGTCTCGTCATTATGGACTTTGCGGTCGAGTGCGTGCAGAAGCGCATCGCTGTCTGCCAGCGCTTCGAGGGGTTGCCGTCGGAGTGCGCCTACTTGGATGCCGAGCTTTTGCCGCAGTGCTTGCGCTATGCGATGCACACCACCGCGCAGTTCAACGACAACTGCCAACTTACAATCACAGTGACGGTCACGGAGAAGAGCGATCTCGAATTTCTCGTCATCAACTTCAACGTGTCCGGTGGCGCTGGCTTCCCTGAGGTGTACGAGGAGTACATCAATGTGCCTCTCGACGACGCGGATGATGAGGCGTTACTAACAACAGTGCACACTCTGCGCACCACGATGTCAGCCACCAATTCATCCGACTCCAGCACCGCCAAGCAGGTGGCTCAATTACGGCGGGTGCGTCTCGCTGTGGAGCAGCAAGGTGGAACCATGCGTATCCAGCAGACCCCACCGGACACGGCAAACATTCTATTTCTCATTCCCTTCATGGCCGCGCAAGAGGTGGGTGATGCCGCCGGTGACCGCTCCCTATCCCAGAGCAGGACCAACGCGGATGGTGCATCGCAGGCCAGCGCCTCTTTGACTAACACAGAGTCGGCTGTGTCTTTGCCGACGGGCGCGAGCGACTTACTCTTTGCGGACGGCACGGCGCGCTCCAGCGCGGCAGCGGTCGTCTCGGGCGATCCTGCGTCAGCGATCGACGATGGTCCCGCGTACAACTTCACAACGCTCGTCGCGGAGGACACGCCAGCCCATCGCAACATGCTCTGTGCGTACCTGTGGGAGCGCCGCCACGCTGTACTGCCCGCCTACTCGCTCGCGGATATTGAGCGTCTTTCTGGTGTGGCTGATATTCTATTTATTGACTTACAGCAATCAATCATGAGCTCTCTCACCACACAAGATCCAATCGCCCTGCTGCGTGAGAAGGCACGGCAAATGGCGGTCATCATCACAGCGACTGACTTCGACATGATCGGCGCTGAGACGTACCAAAAAGCGGGCTTCATCACGTTGAAGAAGCCGTGCGCCCCTGTACAGGCACTTCAGGCCATTCGCAAGGCCGAGGACAAGATTGCTGCGGCCAAGCAGGAAGCAGAGCGTATCGCCAAGACTCGCGAGACACTCTCGAAGAATAGCCGTGGTGCATGGAAACGAGGTGCGCTGCTCGGCAAGGGCTCTTTCGGTGAGGTGTACGAGGCCATTGACGTGCTCACCGGTGGCAAGATGGCGGTGAAGGAGCTGCGCCTCGGCGGGCAGAACAACGTGAAGGTGGAGAACTTTGTGGATGAAATAGCCACCATGTGCAACCTACAGCACCCGAACATCATCCACTACTTTTACTGCGAAGAGAGCATGGAGGGCGCGAGCAAGGTATTTCGCGTGTTCATGGAGTTCGCCGCCGGCGGCACAGTGCAGGGTCTGCTGACGAAGAAGGGGAAGCTCCCCTTCGCCGAGTTTCAGCGCCTGCTCCATGATGTGACGGAAGGCCTGGCCTATATCCACGCGCAGCACTACGTACACGGTGATATCAAAACCGCCAACGTTCTCCTTGGACACGACGAAAAAGGTAAAATTGGCGACTTTGGTACCGCCCGACGCGTCAAGCAGGGCGAACTCCTCTACGACATGCAGGGGAGCCCTCTGTACATGTCTCCCGAGTGCATGTCGGCGGGCGAGGTCAACGATGAGGGCGAGAAGATCGGCTACAGTTTTCCTACTGACATTTGGTCGCTTGGATGTGTGGTGCTGGAGATGGTGACGGGAAAGCCACCCTTTTCTCACATCAAAAAGTTCAACGGTCCTGCTGGGTTTACGAATTTTATCACGTCGTTGAGCGACACGCCAGATCTTTCACCGCTGTTCAGCGAGCCGCCGTCCGTCACGGAGTTTGTTTCGGCCTGCCTGAAGCCTGACCCCGCGGAGAGGGCCACCGCACAGGACCTGCTGCACATGAGTATTTTTAGTGAGTCAGCGGATGACGATACGAAGTCTGCGGTCAAGGCCCTCAAACGTGCGCAATTGCTGCATGTGCTCAACAAGTTCGTCGCCTTCCAGGATCCCGAGGATGCTAAGAAAAAACAACGTCAACAGAACCAGTTTGTCACGCGACATCGTAGCGTAAACGACTTTTTCGCCTCGAGCTCCAGCAGCAGCGACGCCACACGCGGTAGCAGTCACCAGGTGGTGGCTAGCGCTCCCGCCAACGCCGGTGCTGCTGTCCGTCCACGCCAACATGACTTCTTCTCCAGTAGCAGCAGCAACGTCAGTAGTAGTAGTGGTGCTAGTACTGAGACAGAAGGCAACATGGGAAGCGCGGGTGCTCAACAGACATTGAAAGCAAAGGCATCGACGCGGCTCGCGGAGGAGGGGACAGCTTCCATCACCACGGCTGGGTCCGCGCCTGTGGAGATTGACTACACCCCGACTGAGTTCCCTCAACGGCGGAGGAGCTTCAGGGTGCTCACTCTTGACAGCCAACGCTCGTCAATGTTGTTGGCTGATCAGGACGCACTCTGCGCGGCGGACAGACCTGGTGAGCAGCAACCCCAGTGCTTGGCCAATGCTGCCCATCATGCGGCACACGCGGCCGCTGCCACGGTGGACGCGGGGCTGCTTGCTGCCAACGGCGGCGACGCACGAGCCGGCTCAGTGTCCGCGGTGGATGATCGGAACAGCTCGGCAGAGCCGGCTATTCGCGTACCCTCATCGGACGCTGCGGACCTGAGCCCGACGCCAAAGAAACGGTCACGTACGCGTGCGCGTGACGAGGTAGCCTCTGCTCTGACAGACGCGGATGAGACCACCCCGTCTGTCACGCGTCCCGTCACCGCAAAGGCAAAGGCGGCCGCGTCACACGCCTCGGCGCAGGTCGCTGCGGCGCGGGATTTACGATCGCCGCACCCCCCTTCCACTGGAGCTTCTTGGGAGCGTTCCTCGTCACAGCACAACGCACACGGCAGTGAGACCCGCGGTGCCACCGCACTGTATCTCACGAATGCCTCGTTTGTCAATTTCAGCTTCAATCGCAACATCAGCTTCATGGGCGCGAACATGAACGATGTACTCAATAGTGTCGCGAACGAGTTCATGAGCAATCTCGCCGGCGCCTCCCCCGGCGCCAGCGATGTCATTAGCCACCGTCAGCCGGAGTCAACGCAGGCGGCTAGCTCAGCAGCCTCGCCATCCGTCAGTGGCGAGGTGCCCGTCCGCCAGGCGGCTGTCTCGCCGACAGGTACGTGTATGAAGGCCGCTCATGGGTGCACAGAAGAAGAGACCACACCCAGCGCGGCACGCGCCTCCTCCAACACAGCAGAGTCAGCGCCCGCGAGCACCTCCGGCGACGAGCCCAACTCTGCAACGCTGGCGATTTGTGGCTCGGACGGCCCTTCGGCTGCAGCCTCTGATCGTGTCGCTGCGCCGCGCCCCGCTGTGGTCAAGGCGTGGCTCCAGAAAAAGCTCAAGCACGAGCGAGATGCCGCCCCACAGCCTCTACTGTCCAACCGCTCCTTTTTCATGGTCCAGAAACTCGACAACACACGCCTTGGGATGTCCATGCGCGTGCCCAAAGGGCGAGGTGGGCTTGATGACCCGACGAACAGCGTCGGCAGCACGCTGTCTACAGCATCCAAGCTTAAGCGGAAGAGCCCGAACAGCCGCACCGACACCAGTGTGAGCCCACCCCAAGAGGAAGCGACCAGAGCCGCGCCGCCGCCATCTCTGATACCGAACGCGGTACCTGGCGTCCCAGAGGGTACTGGCGAGGAGCGGCGACGTGCTGCTATCGTTGTCGCACCGCCGCCACACACCACCCCCTGGAACCTGTCGAGCTCAAGCAGCGACGATGAGGGACGCAAGGCACAGACCACGTCGACTGCCGTCCTCACAGACGAGGCCCTGCGCCTACACCGTGCATCGTTCACCGAATCTACGGACGCCGTTCAGCAGCTCCTCGGTTCACCATCACCAGAGAGAGCCGGCGGGGCCGTTGGCGCTGCCTCGAGTGCTCGCGCGTCCGGCCACGGATCCCCCATTGGGTCAGCCGCCATGCTCGTGCACGTTGAGACCGAGCTCCATTCCATTGCAGGACAGCTGAAGCACCTTCTCGAGGAGCGAGTCAATCGACAACGACACACAGACCCGCTCTCGCCACCTGCCAAACCGGCGCCTCATCAGCAATGCCCAACTGACGAATCCTCTGCGAAACAGAGCACCGGCCCACACCAGCGGTATGTGCTTCCTATCTCCGCCCTGCGACCGACTGGATCCGCCCCGCTCTCCGCAGAACTTCAATGCAGCGCAGCGACGAACGGCGAGGACTCAGATATGTCATTCTACACGGCGTTCTCCTCGCGCGAAACAAGCACCTCTGCCTGCAACCCGCTCGCTGCGTCTCCCGAAGACCGCGCTACGCCCATCACCACCACCGTTGCGGCCTCTGATCTGACATCGCCGTCCGATCGAGTAAAGGGCGACGTGGAGGGCTTGCTTGACCACGTCGAACGCTTGAAGAACTTCGTGGCAGAGCAGCGCGCAGCGGCCTCGATGGTGCTTTCAACACCGCCTCACGATTCGGTTGTGCCATGGAACACTTCTGGGTACGCACTCGGCGAATCGCAGCTCCTCGCAGCGCTGCAAAAACTTGATCGCACTAGTGACCACCGGTGACAATGTGTGTGTGTGTGTGTGTGTATGGTACGCATTCGCGGGCGTTATCGCTCAGCGGGCGCAACAAAGACAATTCTAATGTCAACAGCTAGAAGTGGTGCGCTGACGCGTGCAGAGGAACACATCGAAGAATAGAAGTCAATCCCCAATCAACCTGGAAACCGTGTCGCGATCTCCTTGTTTTTGAGATGCGGTGTTCGCTCCGTACATTTACCCCCACGTCGTATCACCGGTGTGACGATCTCCCAACTTGTGCTCACCAGTGTCGCACGTTTCCACGTGCGCATAGGCAGTTCGAGTACATTTGTTTTTACTGCACTCAAAGTGAGTTAACGCAGAAAGTGGCCGCTGCGTTGTCACTCTCTCCATCTCTCCTTGTAGCCCATGACTCGTCGCTCAAGTGGACGTAGACATCGCGTCTCCTCGGTGGCGCGCCTCGCACGTCGAGTCCCGTTGTCCTACGCTCGCTTCATTCGTATTTGGGGAGGTGGAGGCACATCAGTCTCAGGTCCATCGCAGGCTGCACCCCCCCCCCCACACAAACCACACTGGTCCTCCTCGTCCTTGGTACTGCTCTGACTTCTTCATTCAGTGGATAGCTTCTGTTGGACGCCAACGCGCAGGTGTTTTTACTCTCTTCTTCTTCGCTTCAATCTATGCTTGACTGCGTCGATGTCTGCCGACACGTCAACTAAGAGAATCGTGGTGATCGGCGCGGGCCCGACGGGACTGGGTGCAGCGGTTCGCTTGACGGAGCTGCACCACCCACACTGGCACGTGTACGACTGTGGTACTGTCCCTGGTGGCTTGTCACGCAGCTACCAGGATGCTCACGGATTCACATGGGACCTCGGCGGCCACGTCATCTTCTCACACTACCAGTACTTTGACGACCTGATGGACGCGTCGATCCAGCAGTGGAATACGCTGCAGCGCGTCTCGTATGTGCGCATGGCTGGCGAGTGGGTGCCGTACCCGTTCCAGAACAACATCCACCGTCTGCCCAAGGCGCTGATGGAAGAATGCCTCAACGGCGTGGAGGAGGCGACGAGGAAGCTCAAGTCCAACGCCTACGACACACCACCTGCCAATTTTGAAGAGCACTTCCACCGCCAGTTCGGTGGGGGGATCTGCCGTCTCTTCATGGAGCCCTACAACTTCAAGGTCTGGGCAGTACCCCCACGCCTGTTGAGCACCGAGTGGGTCGGCGAGCGTGTCGCCATTGTGGACGTCGACCGCATCAAAAAGAATATCGAGCAACACACAGATGACGTCGGGTGGGGCCCCAATGCGACGTTTCGCTTTCCCCAGCACGGCGGCACTGGTGGCATCTACCGCAGTCTTCAAAAGAAGCTTCCACAGGAGCGCTTTTCAATTGGTGAGGCCAACCGCATCGTGGCCATCCGCCCGACGGAGCACATCGTGGTGCTGTCCAGTGGCGCGGAGGTCACCTACGACACGCTGTTGGCAACCATGCCGCTAGACGACCTGCTGCGTTTGGTGGCCGACGGCGTCGAAAAAGCGGGTGCGACGGCGACTTCGGTCTCGGCGACTCGGCTACGTGAGCTGGCGGATCAGCTTGTGTTCAGCAGCACGCATGTGATTGGACTGGGCATCAAAGGCGACTGCCCACCCGACGATCTCAAAAAGGCCTGCTGGCTGTACTTCCCCGACGACAACACCCCTTTCTATCGCTGCACGGTGTTCTCCAACTACGCCGCGAGCAACGCGCCGGCCGGCCATTGGAGCCTGATGTTGGAAGTGAGTGAGAGCAGTCAGTTCAAGCCCGTTGACGCCGCTACCGTCGTGGAAGACACCGTCAGGGGCTGCTTGGCGGCTGGTCTCCTCCGCCCAGAAGATGTCATCGTCTCTCGCTGGCACCATCGTGAGCACAAGGGCTATCCGACACCGTTTGTTGGTCGCAACGTGATCGTCACCGAGGCGCATGACCTGTTGGCGGGGCACTTCGACATTTACCCTCGTGGACGCTTCGGTGCGTGGAAGTACGAGGTGGCCAACCAGGACCACTCTGTCATGCAGGGTGTGGAGGCGGTCGATCACATTCTTCGCGGCACGGAGGAGGAAACCCTCCGTTTTCCCAACCGTGTGAACAGCACTCGGGGCACCACTCACTGCACCCTCTGGGCATAAGAAAGCCGATGTGAGCGTCTCTCTCCAGCGCTTCTTTAGCGAGGAGGACTCTATATCCAGCTCACATTTATCCACCCGCACTGGGCGACACACAACGCAAAACCGATGTGAGCAACACGGAGACAACATCGTCGAACTCACAGGCTGACAGTGAGGGGTCCACATCACTATTGGCACGAGAAGCACTGGCCCATTCGACCCGCAATAGCAATCCGTCAGAATAGACACGCCTTATATCAGTACGACGGATGCCCAACGCGCTCGTGCACATGAACCCTGTCATCAAAGTTGACACTGGCGGCGCCCCTCTGTGTTTGTGTCTGTGCGCTGCTTCGCTATCGCGGGGGCACCCCAGCTCCACCCACTCAGCACATCCTCCACACGCGTCATCCATTTCTCTTACGTTCTCTTCCTCACTCTTTTTTTTTTTTTTTCGGATGGCTTTGCCACTCCAGTATTCTCGTTACACCCCTCCCCCCAAGGAAACGAAAAGGTGACCTTAGGAACAAGAGCAAGTGCGAAGTCATTCAGCTTATTTTTGACAGAGACACATCGTTCACACTTACTACCTGTAGGCATTGCGCGACGATGAGCTCTACCCCTGCCAGTAAAGCGACGCGCGGTGCGTCGTCTGAGGCGCTCTCGAGCGATCCCTCCCCACAAGCCAAAGCCCCTGCACAGACAGAGACGCACGACGGCAGCCCGTTGATTCACTTCGGGACCCAACAATCTTTCGGCAGCAACCCCTCTTTTCTCGCACGCACGAGCACAATGTCTTCAGCCCATCCAGGTGTGTCGTTTGAGCACACGGACGCCGTGCGAGCCACCACACAACTTTTCGGCTCTGTGCTCGGCTCGGCAGCCGATAGCGACGCAGCGCGCGAGAAGGCCGCAGCAGCACAGCGCGCAACGGCACTGCATCAGTTCTCGCAGCTAAAAGAGGCGTACGAAAAGGGTGTCAAGTCATCTGCGCGCCGTCGGGACGGCGAGGCGCCTTGGGCCGCCGGCAGCGAGGTGGCTGCGTTCGCCCGCACTGTGCGCAAGGTTGTCTCCGATGCGGACGGCGCCAAGATCCCTAAAGGCGCGTTCAAAGACTTTATGGAATCCTCTTCCTCCACCTCGTCTGATGACCTTGACGACTGGCAGGACGACGATAAGCTGGTTGATGCGCCGAGCGTGTTTTTCAGCGCGTCAGTCGAGGATGATCACACGGAAAGCAACCGCGTGATGGACACGATCATCGCACGTGGCAAGGTGGCCCAAACGGATGAGGAGCTGGCGTGGGTGTTTCGCCAGTCGACATTCCTCTCGTGCCTGACACCAGAGGAGAGCAAAGAGGTGATTGTCACGACCCTTCGTCGAGAGTACACAGCGGGCGAGACCATTCTGGACTGCTGGACCACGCCGCAGCACCTGTATCTGGTTCTTTGGGGCACCGTCGAAGTGTTCCAGCTATCGTCGTTGAGCACGAACGGAGACGTGGTGGACACTAGCTCCGGGTTCCCACCCACATCGCAGCACGCCGTCCGCGAACGCGAACACAGCAATCCTCGTGGCGGCGCGAGCAAAGACGAGGTGCCCGACCTGGTTCTGGACGACACCGTCATGCCCGCGAAGGAGACCGTCGCGGAAGAGGATACTCTGTGCACGCACGCTGCGACGCTTCTCCCCGGCCAAGTCTTTGGCACAGAGAGTTGCGTCTTTGACGAGCGCAACCGCTTCACATTCCGTGCCGGTGGCGAAACGAGGAAAAGCGTCATGGCGCTGCTTCCGTTCGACACGGTCCGCACCATGCTCGAGCGCAATCCTCGCTTCGCACAAGCCGTCGGCGCCAGCATCGCGGGTACCGTGGACGTGTTTG
This sequence comes from Wallacemonas rigidus, assembly GCA_030849045.1. Lineage (NCBI taxonomy): Eukaryota > Euglenozoa > Kinetoplastea > Trypanosomatida > Trypanosomatidae > Wallacemonas > Wallacemonas rigidus. The sequence goes on from JASAOL010000479.1 coordinate 25,894, forward strand.
GACCGATCCGCGAGCTGTGTCGCTACGTGTTCTCTGCGGACACCTCGCAGAATGAGTACCTCCCCTTGTGGTCCATCGTGGAGAGTTACAGCAAGATCCACAATGTGATTCACACCAAGTGTGCCAGCAAGGAGGTCGACGTTGGTTCCTGGGGCTACGCACTCAACCGCTTGCCACAGAACGTGACCTCAACCTTTTGCTTTGACTTGGTGCACGCGCTGCCACCGTTTGTTGCGACACGAATGCGGAACGAGGCACGCTACGCCGATGTTCGGAAGCAGATGTACGATGAATCGAGCGTCAACCAGTCTCGCACGGCGATCACGTACGTGCGCACGAAGGAACGGCGCCGCTGCACTTGGCACCTCGGGATGGAGGGTAAGACGCTCGTTCTGCTTCGAGACGGCTTCACGGACTTGCTTGATTTCCTCTCCATGCTGTGCGTACACATCATTGAAAGCAGCAAGCTACGTGGCCGCGTGCAGGGTATGGTGCATCCGCCTGCTGTCGATCTTCTCAGTGACTTCCTTGAGCAGGTGGATCGAGAAAAGCGCGATAACTGTCAGGTTTCGCAAGAGGCGCAAATGCAGCGCATCAAAAACCTCCTCGCTCGGCTGCCGTTGTCTGCCGCCGAGCAAGAAGGACTCCTGCGTAACTGGGGGCAGTCAACCATTACCCGTATCTACGAGATTATCATGCACCGCGAGGAGTACAACGTGCGCGTCGACCCGAGTATCTCAAGGAAGTTTCAAATCAACCCCTTCCACGAGTGGGCACTCAACCTGCGGGCGTGTATTCTCGGCAAGCTTGGACTGGACCGTTCGCAGCCCTTGCCGACGGACGTGGCCATTGACGTTGTCAGCAGCAACACGCACTGCATCAAAAATCTCCTGTGCAGCTTCAACCGAAAGTATCGCGACGAGGCGCTGCGCTACATTACCAATAATCAGCGTGAAAAGCTCGGCGAGAAGGCTGCATGGCACATTGAAGACGACATGCTCTACGTGGGCATGAGCGCATTCCTCCAAAAGGCCCGACCCGACTTGAAGGACGAGTATCAAGAAAGTTTGGAGGGTAACGGTATGACGGTGCTGCAGGATACGGCCATGACTGGTCTTCAAGTGGACGTCATCCCGGTCCACTTTCTCGACTTCAACACAATCGATGACACAATCCGTCAGTCGCTGCAGGCGCGCTTCACAGCGAGGAGTAACGGGAAGGGCGCGTGGAGCACCGCCAGCAAACCACTGAGCAGCACGGACGACGGCAGCGCGGCCTCGCGCACTGCGGGTGCGGCGCCGACTGCTTCCCGTGCACGCACCCCTAAGCACGCAGCGTCACGTGCGAAGACCGAAGCATCGCCAGCACAGTTAGCAGAAGAAACGGGCGCGTTCCGCCTGAAGCGTCACTTTATCATCAACATGGACTTCGCATTTGGCGCCCAGGCCGAAGGTATCTGCCGCGCGCTCTTCTCGGCCTTCGGCAAGAACATCCGTAGCGTCAGCGTGATGGGCAAGGCAGGTGGGTTACAAGGCAAGCGCGGAGACATTCAACTTGCAAGCCATGTGCTGCTGTCCAAGTCAAGCCTCATTGTCGAAGACAACCAGGATGAGCTACGCAACTGCCGGAACCAAGACTTGACCAAGTCCCGCCTGCAGGAGCTGGCCGGCCCCAAGGTGGTCGTGCATCATGGCAAGGTACTCACCGTCACGGGAACCATGCTACAGAACGCCCCGCTCTTGCGATACTACCAGCGCATCTGGCGGTGCGTCGGCACGGAAATGGAGGGCAGCTACTTTGCGCGTGTGATTGAAGACTTTTATCGACAGGGAGTGGCGAATCAAGACCTCAAGACACGCTTTGCGTACTACACGAGCGACCTTCCTCTCGCCGCCAGCGATGCTCAGGCCGAGTCGCGGCGCACGCATAGAAGTATCAGCACTGAGACGTTGTCGGCGCCAATGACACCACAGGAAGGTGTTCCACCACTGTACGCGATTGCACGCGGCATCCTCGAGCAGATCCTGATAGCTTGATGTCCGTTGTGCTTCTCATTGGCGCACACGTTTGGGCTATGTTGCTCCGGCTTTTGTTTGAATTTTTACTATCGTCATTGCCGTTGTTATTATTATTATGTTTCGTTAGCTAAGAGACTTGTGTCACTGCGAGCCATTGATATTGCTCTTCTCCCCTGTCTTCAAGCACCGCTTGCTGTGTGCGTGGACAGCTCTATCGTGATGCGCCTCGGTGCGTTGTTTTCTTTCCCTTTCCCGCAGTTCGCACACTTTGGCGCATGTGAGCGTCTCCAGCTATTCGGCCGGATATGACCAAACGTCCTTCGAGAGGCGACAGATGACCGTGTCACAATCCGTTTTTCTTTCCTGTCGTTGAGAAGCAAAAACGAAGTAAGTCGTTCAACACGTGTAGGTATTCATTCAGGGGACACGGGGAAGAACAGACGGAAACGCATAGGGATGATCCAGCCCAGCTTCACGCAAAGAGCCTCCGGGTGCCGTGCGCGCACACTATCAAACATCCATCGCATGCGAATGGTCTTTCTGTGCATCTCTTCTGCGTTTACGCTTGCAGAGGCAACACGGAAGAAGGAGGTATGTGTGATGTGTGCGCTCTAAACCGATCAACATGTGCATCCCCATGCCAAGGCCTCCTTCCGTTCCTATCGCAGATCTCTCTCTCCCTCTCTCTCTTCCTCGCTCTCGTTTTATATCATTCTCACTCCTGTCTGTCTTCTGTGCACCTGAGTTCACTGGTCCCTGGACTTCGTTCGCTTTTTTTTTCTTTTCTGCGAGGTCTGTCCGCGCACACGTCGCTTCTGTTGCCGGCACACGGCAAGGCCTACACGAATAGACGTTCTCTCACACGGTTTTGACGTCACAAACGATGGACGTCTTCCATCGGAGCTTTGAGCTGCCTTCTGAAGGCGCACCTGAAGAGCATACTGCGCGGCAGGAAGTGTCGACGTGGTCGCACTACGACGCTCCTTTGGATGAAACGACCATTGTGACTCTGTCCACGCTCGTGTCCACTCGCATCGCGCTGACAGGCTTCAGTGCCCAAGCCACTCACCCTGTACCGGACGGTTTTGTGGGCTGTGAGTGGCGTTTTCTTCTGATTCGAGGCCAATCTTTGGGATCGTGCTCGGAGACGCAGCCGGTGCACACTCGTTTTTGTCTGATGGGCTGTCCACCTCCACTGATGGCGGTGCGCGGGCAGGGCGGCGTTGTTTTCCTCGATACGCGTCACGTGCTGGTCCTTGTTGGCGGAGCGGATGGCTCAGGTGTGCAAGGGCACACGGCACCAGCGCTTGATTACTTCACTCTTGATCAGACCTTGCCGGGCACGCCATCGGCGCGTTGGGTGCGGTCGCCCAATGCTGTTCCAGTGATGGCGTCGGCGTCGGACATTCCCCTGTTGGTGTCCACTGTGCGGCGAAGCCACCAGGGCAATGACACGCTTACCGATGTCCTCTCTGTTGTCAGCACGGTGTCACCCCCATTTCAACTGACTGCGACGGTGTTCAGTGTGTCGCTTTCGCCATCGAATTCGGCCCCACATGTGCAGCGCATGTACAGCTCGACGCAACGAGGCGTTCGTTGGCCGAGCTCACCCCTGGTGAATGACGACACTCATGGCACTGCGATGGACAGTGACACCGACTGCGCTAAACCGCAGGACTGGGAGTGGGTCTGGGTAGCTGGTCAGGATCAGTCCGCAGCACAGACGCCTGTGCACGGTGCTCTCATTGCCGTCGCAGCCGACTACGTGCGAAGCGTGCGAGGTCATGCGACTGCGTATCACACAACCTCCACGGGCCGTGACTGGGCAAGTCAGCGATGGCCGGTGGTGGTCGGTGGAGGCGTGATTCCCGGCGACACTGGAAACGCGTCGTCTGCCAACTTGGCCGTCGCTGTCCGCTACAGCCTCACAAGTGCCAATGATGCGGAGACATTGTGGTCGGTGTCCGCGGCCGCCGCAATGGATGCACCGGAGGTGGCTTCCGCGTCCTCGGCGGGTCTGATGCCAATCGGGCGACCGTCATCACGGCTCTTGGATGGGCCAGTCAAACACGAGGAAAGCGCGTTGTCATCGGGACGTCGCCGCGCAGTGTTTCTCCTACACTGGATTTTGGATTACGCCGTCCATTCGGCACACGCGCAAGGCCCCCCGCTGCCTCCGGGGCTCTACATTACGGATACCAACGATGACGAACGCGTCTTCACGAGAGGAACTCTACACGCGGACGCCACGTGCGCGTGGGATGATCTTGATCCGTTGAGTTTGACAGGCCTCGCCTCCCTACTTCCTGTGACGCAGCGCGTGCGCGTCGCCCATGCGATATCACCGACATCTTGGTGCTGTACAACGCAGCAGTGTGCGAAGCCGGGAACGTCACTGACCTCATCTCCGCCATTTCGCTGCTTCGTGGGTGCTGACCAGCGGCGCACACGTTTGCACTGCCTGTACGCGAGGCGTCGCCCACACCCAAGCGTGGAGGCCGCAGCCGCGACACCCCTCCTCCTGATGCATGGCAGAAGCGGCACCGGTGCTGTGCCCAAAAGAAACGTTGCCGATGCCGATGAGGGTGATAACACTGCCTTGCCCAGCCTCATCGTTGTCGAACAGCTCATCAACGGACTGCTCAACGCGGCGCCTCCACTTTCGTCAGCGCTGCCGACGCCGTCTGCGTCGTGGCTAGAGCAATGGGCGTGGGATCAGGTGCTAGCCACCACACGGGTACTGTGGCGGTGGTGCTTTCAGCTGGCGGACACCGAGCAGCATCAAGCGGAGGAGCGTGTCGACAAGGTAGCCGCGCAGCAGCAGCTTCCATTGCACGCATTCCAGGGCTGCCTCGATGCTCAACTCATGCAGCACCCGTTTTCAGACAAAACAGCTGCACCGCCGGTACACGCACGGCACATTGTGGCGCTTGCCTGCGAGGCGCTGGTCCAACAAGTCGGTACTCCGGCTGCGGTGGCTACCGTCAAGGCACGTAGCGCAGTGTTTACTTCCTCTCTGTGCAGTCTCATTGAGGGGCTCGACGCTGTCGCGTGCAATAGTCGCCACGAGGAACTTGTTCGTCAGCTGCTTCTCCTCTTCTTGGGCAGTGGTACACAACACGACGCGCAGCGCATCCACGCAGTTGTGGAGAGTACCTCACCATGCGTGTGTTCCGAGCGGCAAGCCGCCCTACTGTGCCTTTACGCCGCGAGTCGTAGCTCCGCGAATCCGTTGGAGCTGTGTGTACGCGATATTCTTTCCGCATCCACCACAGCTGGTGAAGGTCAGCTGATGATGATGGAGTACGCACTACTCCAGAATCTTGATGACTCGGCTCTGTTTCACACACTGCAGCGCCTGTGCGCGAGTGGAGACACTTCCGCGCTGAATTTCGCCACGCGTGGTATACGCGACGCCTCCTCCATGCGTAGCCTGATGGTGACGTGGGAGCAACCGCACGTCCGCGACATTGTGACCCCGTCACGGCTCTGCCTTCCATTCCTCATTGACACCTGTTGTACGTCTCACTCGTCTGCGTGTGGCGAAGGTAGTGACGCTGGTGATGGCGGTGTCGACTGTCAAGGCGAAACGACGACACAGCGACTAGAACGCTGCGAAGCAGTCGCCACCCGGGCCTGGTCGCGCTGGTCCGCCTATCTGCGAGGCGACGACGGCGACGATCGTGCACCTTTGTGCATCCCGGAGTTTCTGTTGCGCGAAGAGATCGCTGATTGGTCGTTGTTCCCCTGGTGCGCTACAACGCTGCCACAAGCACTGGCCAGCTGGCACGTCCTGGTCGCTCGCTGGCAGCAAGCTGTGCTTGATTTCGAGTCGCGACAGAGCGGGCACGTGGATGGCGGTGTTGCAATCGCGTCTGGAACGCCACAGTGGGTGGTGGTTGGTCGTCGCCACTGGTCTCAGCTCACTCGTCTGCGCAAGGGTGTCGATGTTTTGCAGAGACTCGCATGCCTGACGACCTCGTCAAACGCAACACTTCAAGCGTGCCTGCGCGGAGGTGGTGGCATCATAGCGCGGCCACACGCACCGTCACCGACCCCCACGCTGTCGTCTTGGTCAGCCTTGCACGATCTCGATCCGCCTCCCCTTTTCGCACGGCATGCAATTGCTGCCCCGCCTCAGGCGCCATTCAACTCATTTCAGGAGGCGGTACTTAGCCGTCTGTTCCTGACCGCCACAACGCCATGGCACGAGCCGGTTGCTTCTTGGGCACTTTTGGTGTGGGAACACTACATCGTGTCCGCGCGTGACGACGTCAGCCTTGAAGAGGCTGCGGCGTGCGCGGATGCTGTCCTCGCTACCATCACCACCTCTTCGACGCATGCACCGCATACACAAAAGTGGCTGCCATTCCTTCGCGTCACACGGAGCGTTTTTGTCTCACTGTTGCCTCGCCTCCTTGCACGCGCACGCGCCGATTGCGTACCGCGCGATGTGAAGCATGTGGAGACGGCTGTGGTGTCCCGTGGCGGCTCTTCACCACCACCGCGGCGTCCGGCGGGTGAATGGTGCCAGCAGTTACTTCAGCGCCTCCGAGGTGACGTGGACGGTCCGCGCCGTTCGGGTGTGCCTGCTCTGGAGCTTCTAGCGCAACTGACGGCGTTGCAGCCATCCGTCGTCGAAATCATTGCGAGAAGCACCGCCACAGAATTAACGACCGCTTCGAGGCGCCATGTCCCTTCGTCACCCGTCCTGTTCCATCTTTCTTTTCCCTCGCTGTACGCGGTGGCGTGCATCGCGGGCCATCGCGCGGCTGTCGTGACGCTGGCTGCTGCCCTCCGGCCAGACGTCTTGCGATTTGTCCAAGAGTGTGTTTGCCATTCTCAGTCAGAAGGCTTCGACGGCGCCGAGGCGACCAAGGGGTTCATCAATGAGCACGTGGAGTATCTCGATGCGTACACGGACGCACTCTCGCAGACTCATGGCGGGGATCCGCTGTGGGAGCCTCTACTGCGACTTCTCTTTCTCGAGAGCTTGTACGACACCGTCTCCTCCTCTGCCGCCGCGGAGAGCATTGAGTGCATCCACGTCGCAGTCGATCGCGTCATCACGCCACATCTCAGGACTGAGGAGCGTCTGCTCATACGGTCAGCCCTCAACGCTCCGTTCCGCACGTGGATACAGGTGCGTGAGGAAGAAACCCGCAAGGTGCCCCTGACGCAGCACCACGACCAATGGCTGCCGTACGCGTCCCAGCCCCTCCACCTACTTGTTCGAGAGCGCGTTGTGCCACAAATTCAGCACTCCGTGGCGCGGCACCTTGGTAGACATGCAACACAACGGCTATCGGACCAGCATCCAGACCTCCTTCACGCAGCGGTGCGTGAATGTATCCTGCATGATGCCAGTGCAGATTGTGACACCGGCGCACAAGGGGCATCGCAGCGCTTTACCCTGGACCTCCTCCAGCAAGAGGAGGCGTTTGCGCGCCGCCGCCTCACTGGGGCGCTACTCACATCGTACTACGCCTTCACGTCGAGTCCCGCGTTTTGGGATGCTATCCAAACCATGTACTTGACGTTGCGCTGCGAAAGTTATCGGCGCGGGTTGCTCGAGGTTGCGACGCAGCAGAAGGACATGACGTTCACGCTCTTCTCGACCTACCTGCAGCGTTCCCAGAGTGCCTTCGCCGCTGGACAACGGAGACTCACAGTCGTCACCAATGAACGGATTCGCACCGGACAGGAGCGCGTTGTAGGTGATGAGAAGAGGGCGAGAGCCCGCATTGAGGAGGATGCCATCGACAGCCTCCAGCGGCTCTATCTCTCGGTGCCGCGCCTCCACGCCAACGCGGCCCCTACTGCGCTACAACCTGGTGACTACGTGGCGGAGGCAGGGAGTGCTATTCTCGGCACACTCAACAAGTGGCAGAGGCGACTCGCTGCGACGATTGTCCCAGAGCCATCGTCGTCGAGGCAATCAGATACCCCCGCCACAGCAGTGGGTGTACCGCACGAACTGGCACAATCGCGTCCCACAACAACACCACCTGCCCAATCAACCACACACACATCTGTTGAAGATGGATGGGAATGGCCATCCGATGCGAGCGATGACGCCGTCGGCGTTCTTGAATCTCACCTCGAGATCCCGGCGAAGGCGGCCTCACAGGATGGATGGGAATGGTCTGACTCGAATGCCGAAAAAGAGGAAGACTGGGATTGGCCAGTCGAACCAGCTGCTGCTGAGGAGGGGATGGGTGTCGTTGGCGACAACAATGACGGGTGGGATTGGCCAAACAGCGCAGCGGAGTCGGAATTGAACGAAACTGCCAGTGTGCGTGAAGCGTTAGAACTGTGTGAAAGGGCCCGCAACGCTTTTTTGGACCTCGTCTTATAGCTCGCCGGCAACATTCGGCACTGCGTTGTACGTGATACCGTGGTGCACGTCTCTCTGGAGGTGCGTACACAAGTACCACGTACACACGCTGTCAAACTCACAGATAAAGTGACATCGCTTTCGTTGTGTGGATTTCCTTTCCCCGGAGGCGGCGCGTCACAGCGCAGTGATAACTGCAACCGCGCCATCCCCCCTTTTTTTTTCTTCAGTCTGTTTCAGACCATCTTCGCTGGTACCTCTGTGGCGTACTCGCCACAGTTTTCGAACACAAAAAAGCAGCAAATACACAAACGCGTGCCCTCAGCAGAGAAAAAGAGTCCGCCCTGTTTCCGGCGACTACCTCTTCGTGCCGACTTCACCCTCTCCCAACCTGCCCACAACTCCACCCTTTCTTGTGTGTTTCTCTTTCTCCAGAACTTGGTCAAAAGTCAATTTTTCTTTCGTACCGAGCACTCAGACCACACATTTTTCCCCTCTTCATTCTTGTTCTTATTTTTTTTTTCTCATTCTCTCTCTTCTGTTGGGACATAAGTCACCATGTATCTTACTTTCACTTGTCTCAGTACAAGCCGTGCGTGCTGCCAGTCCATCGTGCTCTTCGCCCTCCTCTTCCTAGGCGCAGTGACTGTGGATGCGGCAACGTGTTCACAAGGGTATGTTGCGAGTGGGAACACTTGTGTCCCTGACACGAACAACACCCTCAACTACTTCATTGTCCGCGCTGATCAGGACTTGAGTTCGATCGCAACGCTATTTGGTGGGTACCGCAATGAGTCCGGGCAACCGCTCTACAGCATCTGTCCTCCGCTGGGTGCGACAGCGGTGCGCCTTTTCACTGCGGATCAACAAGCGGCCCTCTTCTCACGCGTCGCGTGGTACCCTGAGATTGCAGTGAGCTCGAGGCACGTCGTTCTTGGAGGTCAAGCGCGTGTCGATTGGGATTGGATGACGGAGGACAACAACTACGACCATTGGGACGCCTCCTCTGCCTATGGCACTCACTTCCAACAACGGATATTCGCGACTGGCGCGTTTCCTGCAGGCCAGACTAACGGCACGGCGTATCAGCGCAATCCTGGAATGTTTAACAACTTCGATCCCACGCCTCCACCAGGACAGAATGTCCCCTACCCCACAGTTTACTACGCCCCAGAGCCCAACGCGGTGACGAACATCACTCTGCCAGATCTTCCTGGTCGCTTGACAATGGACGTGGTTAGCGGGTACTGGCACAACAGCGGCCTCCTCTACAGCCCTGTTTATGTGGCATGCGCGCGCAAGGAGCTGGACCCGATCCCCGCCGTGTCCATGACACGCGTTAGTCTGCGCGCTGGGTCCAACCCCGCATACGGCGGCAACTGGGACACCGAGTGCGCGCGGCAGGCGAGCGATGGCAAACAGCGCGCCGCTCGTATCACCACCCTGCCGAAAGATTTGGGCTTCCAGGCAGCAGCCAACCAAGACACAACCGTACCCCTGCTCGCCGCCGCTTCCTTCGTCGACGCCGGCACTCCCAACGCTCGCTGGGTGTGGCTCAATGTCAACGACGGCGCCACCGCCCCCGGTACGCCATTCACAAACGGGTTCGCCTTCCCAAACACGACGTTGGTGAACCGAATGTATTCCATGTGGGCCCCCTCGTACCCGAAAAGTGGTGCCGACTCGAAAGCCACGCGACTGACGTACAGCGCGCAAGCAGGTGGGTGGACCAACATCCCCTTGCCGACGACGTTTGCCGTTGCCTGCGAGCCGACGTCAGCCGCACCCAATGTGAACAAGTTCTACGTCGTTGCCCAACCTCCCGGCTGGAAGCAGACGACTGAGAACATGGCTCTGATGTGCTACAGCGGCTTTTTCAAGGGCCGCCTTGCGCAGCCTACCACGGCTGCGAAACAGGCGGACCTCGAGTACGTTCTGGCTACCTACCATGGGGCGGACGTGAACACGGTCGGCGTATTCGGTCTTGTCCGTCTCAACAGCGTGTGGAACTGGGTGGGCTCACCGCAGTTCTACCCCGATGGCGTGACACCACTGGCGGACGACGCTTACACCAACTGGGCAAGCGGTTATCCGCGGTCGAACGTGGCGGACGGTGCTGTGGCTGGGTTCAGTGCGGCGGTCGGCGGCTGGGTGGACGTGGACCCTGCCAATGCCACAAACTGGGTGGCCGTGTGCGAGCCGCTGCCGAGTGACGAGCCCGAAGATACCATGGACAACATTTATCTGCCATCTCCTATGTTGACCGACCTGCCACTCAGCGGAGTCAACGCGGTGATGCAGGTGTGTGCAGAAAAAATGGATCCCGTCGTGACGGTCACGAGCGCCGCCACACAACGCGCGTTGAAGCGATATCTGCTGCTGAAAGATGTGAAGGCAGACACGACCATCGTTGTGGGTGGCTACTTCAGCGACCCTGACGTGACAAATGGCGACTGGGTCTGGATCAACTCGTGGGACGACAGCAAGCCCACGGCCTTCACACACCACTACGCCTTGACGACGCAGCCTCCAGCCACCGCTGTCAGTGGGGCGTACACGAACTGGGCGCCAGGCTACCCATCCACCACAACAGGCTCAGGTCGCTTTGTGGCGTTCAACTCCACGCAGGATGGCTGGGTAAATACGAACACCGCCATACGACCGGTCCGCGTGTTGTGTCAGACGTACAAAATGACGCTCGAGGAGGCAGGCCAGCACGTGTTCTTGGCGGAGGCACAAAATCTAACGGCACCGGCAGAGGTCTATCGCGGTCACTATGACAACCTGTGTCCTGCGTTCAACGGCACGCTGTTCGAGCCCAAC
>JASAOL010000480.1:0-38762 GCA_030849045.1 Wallacemonas rigidus
AAAGGAGCGAAGGTGAAACGAAGCGAAAGCACGACATTGGTAGTCGAGGAAAACGAGAGGACATGATGATTTTTTTTTTCCTTGCTAGATCTACTACCACGGAGCAGGTTCCAGTTGCAGATGAAACAGTTGGCTTTGTTCAAAGACACGTCTAGAGTACCTTATGAAACTTGTCGCGTGCTCAATTCTGCGGACTCCCGTGGATGTTGTTCTAGTCCGACGCGCACACAAGCCTTATTGATCTGCAATCTGTACCTCTTTCTTATCAAGTAGTCTCTTCTTTTTCCATGATAGGTGATTCCCAGTTGAAAATACATATATACCAAGAGCACAGCGCTGAAAATGAGTCTTCCAGCCCATAGCCGCCACACTAGCACACAATGTGTTCCCACACATTTGCGAGAAAAAAAAAAGCAATGTGGAAATGCACATGAGATTTTCAGCTAGGTTTGCTTCGTCTCAGCCTTTGCCATATGAAAAAATATATACAAATTGCCTGCGACAGCTAATTCGACTGCGAAAATATGCAGCGATACAAACAACTGCACGAAGCTCATTTCAACTCCAGGATGCAGGATCCTCGACTACAATATGTCGTAACAAAATCCCAGTGTATGTGGAGAGCCATGCTGTTACTCAGCTTGTATGGTGCGAGCTGCAAGAACAAAAGAAGCGGAACAGTTGAGCACCTTCTGATACAATTCGTGCGCCTCCGGTACCGAATACAGTTGTGTACTACACCGTCATCTTGTCAGAAATCGGTTCGCTCTTATGAATACGTACGCTGTCAGCCAGAGTAGAAGCAAGCACGAAGCACGCAGTTTTGTTGGCTAATCTTCACGCATGGAAAATGAAAAAAAAAAAAATCTGCTCAAGCGCATGGGTTTCAAAGGTGAGAGTTGTTCATACACCTAATCGGCAAAAAATATGGTAGCAATGCAGCTTCACCAATGAGGCACTCAGCGTTATAATGGTGTGATGTGTGCGGCGGCTCTTAATGTATGAGCTTCGTATTTTCGGAACACAATAATTCGGTTCACTGTAGATAAAATGAGTGCGTTGAACTGCGCCATGTTCCGTGTTGACCGCAATACATGTACGGTGTCCGTGAATCATGATGATTTAAGGGGCCCGAGCCTGACTGCTCGAAAATTTCACACTCATTGTGTACATTGCTGTCAATTACATACAAAAAAAAGAGGCTCCTTTTGAGGTCCGGCCCGAAGTTTGATTGCACCACCGCTCGTCTTTGTTGCTGTGGACTGGGGAGGAGAAAAAAAAAGGAATTCAATTGCTGACGCACAAAGTGGCTTTTTATCGCGGTTCGCCTTCGAGGCCGTTCTGTGGATCCGAAATACAGCTTCGCTGTGACACAATGGGTTTAGCTCACTCTGCGTCGAAGAGCTGCGCGGTTTGCGTCACGAAGTGGACGTTAGTGTCACTAAGAAAATGTCGAAGAAAGGCTCGCGCAAGTGACAGAAGTCAAGCCGGTAACTTCGTCCACTGGGAATTGTGTGCCATTGGTCGACTCGCTTGCGACCGCATACACATATCCCAGCCCTGCGAGAAGAAAAGGATCGTTCCTTTCTGCGCAACAAATCCCTTCTCAGCTAAATGTGCACTTTAGCCACACCTCTTTTCGCAGCTCTTCTACACACCGCGAAAGTGCAGAGACCTAAAAGTTGCACCGCTTCCAGCGTTCTCGTCAGCTTCGCCAGGATGGTTGCGGCACCATTTCTGAGCTCTTCTTTGACTACTATTTTGAGGCTGGACGTGGGTCTGCTGAGCAGTGAATCAAACGAGCAGAGACCGCGCTCCCAGATCTCCAGACTGTTGTCATTGGCCGCATTTGCAAGACCCGAGAGAAATGATTGGCGCGCATGCAGATTGTCCTCTGCGCCACTCATTGGTGAGGATTGTAGTCTACAGCTAGGGCCACCCTCCCACTACACTCGGCAGCCGAAAGCTCTCAACTTGTCACGGAGCTCCCGTGAGACAGTGCACCGCAAACAACTGCACCCGTGGCGCACGGCCATGCTCGACACAAAATAAGTTGTGCGGGCGACTTGAGTATCTATACACTTGCCTTCCCATTTGGCGCGGCGTATGGCGATCCGGCCCCTATACCGCCTGCGCGGGGCCGCGTGCTGCGCTCGCCGACCCGGCCAGCCGCCGCGGCGGCCCCCGCCCACGCGAAGCCCCCGGCCGCCAAAAGCGCCGAGGGGGAGACCCCGCACGCCACCAACGCCGAGACCCAACGCCCGCGCAAGGCCCGCACAGGCGCCGCCCCAACCAGCCAGCCGCATGCACGAGGTGGTGCAGTGTGGCCCGCAGCTTTCGCGCTCCCTCGCGCTTCCTCGCGGGCCACTGGCGATGGCAAGCTCAGAAACGCAGCCGCGGCGTGGCGCGCGGTACGCCTTCGCGGCCTCTTGAGCCCGGGGAAAGGCGCACATTGCCGCGGCCGCGTCACCTTTTGCGGGTAGGCGTGGCGCCCAACGTCGGCACACCGGGTGACCAGCGGGGTGGCGTGACGTGCTCTCGCCGGGAGCCGCCCGCCTTGATCCGATTGCTGGTCGAGCGCCGCGGCGGGTGGGCAAAGGTCGGGGTCGCCCAAGCCAAAGCCGGCGGCAACCGGCGACGCGATTCGCCTAGCAGCCTCGCGCGCTCTAAAGCCAGTTAGCGGGATGCACGCGCTCGCTTCGCCCACGCACTTCCCCCCAACGCCCCCTCCCTTTTTCAGGCGTGGCGCGCGCGGGGCTGGCGCAGGGCTCTCCAGGGTAAAGCTGCGCTCTTCGAGCGCGCGCGCTCCGCCGCTTCCTCCGGGTGGCGCTGGGCCAGGGCGTCTTGGTTACGGCCCCCCCTGCGCCGCGGGCCACGGGGGCGCCAGAAGAGCGCCGAGGAAAGCGACGGCGGGCCAGCGCGGGAGGCGCGGTTTTCATTTGGCAGGCGGGGAGGGCTGCTACACAACATGTTGGCCGTTAGGCGTCGCTTTGCCGTATGGGGAGGCCGGTGTGGAGCGTCGCGCCGAACAGCGCAAGGCCGCACCGTGCAGGAAACCTCTCCAAACAAGGGGCGTCGCCGCGTGTGTGTTGCGTGCGGCGCTCCTTGGCTTTCTGCGGCGTCGGTGGGTTTCGGGGAGGGCGGCCCGGGCCGCGGAGGCCTCGCAACGGGCCAGCCGCCTCAGCCGCGCCCCACGCCGGCCGCCCCGGCTGGCCCCGCCGAAGGAGGGAAGGCGCGGCACCGAAGAAAATTACAAGGAAAGGGGGTGAGGGAGGGAGGGGCGCAGGGGGAAGGATGTACTGTTGGCTCTCGAATTCTGTTCAGCACGGCTGGTAATCAGTTGTGTGTCTCCGCGCGCGGCGCTGGAGCGGTCGTCGTTTCAAGTTCGCGGCTTGCACTGGTAGCTGGCGTGATTCCTCTTGTACTTCCGAGGCGTGGCGGCTGCGGACCTCGTTTTCTCTGTACTATTATGAGGCTCTATCATCAGCTCATGCACGGGCATGCGCTGTACATCCCTGCGTTCAGACAGTCACAGGTGCAGCCTTTCAGGATGCAGCGTGAGAACCGTTCTTTCTCTTTTCCAATTTGGGTGTTTGTTTCGTTGTGAGAAGAGGAAAAAAGAAACCGAAGTATGAGGATGGAAAAACGGTATACAAAACAAACAGTTAAAGGAGGGGTCGTCTGGATTTCACCAGTGGCTATCGTTTTTTTCTGGCCACTAAAAGTAAGGAGGAAAAAAAAAAGGCGGATTGCTGTTGATAGTTCTTCTCGGCGTTCTGTTTTCACGAGCCATGTGTGAGAAGAGATCGTGTAGAAAATAAAGGTGTATTGGTGTTGGTTTATGGAATGCGAAAGCACTGTCGATAAAAGAAAAAAGAAGGATAGGATCTGACGCTCTCACGCACGCGTTCACACGGCATGGTCTTTTCTGTTTCCCCTGTTCTCCTTAGAAGGAGACCTTCGGGAAGCCGTGACGCTCCTGGTAAGGCACGAACGGACGGTCGGGATAGAAGCGCGTGTTGTCGCGCGCCATCTTCTCCAGCATTTCGCTGGGCTTGAAGCGGTCGCTCTTCGTCTTGGCCTGGAGCGACTTGAGTGAGTGAACGATGTTCGCGATGCCACGGTGATCAGCATACTGGCAAAGCCCACCACGGAACGGTGGGAAGCCAGTACCCCAGATCATACCAATGTCCACGTCCTCAGGCGACTGCGCGACACCTTCAGCGAGAATATACGTGGCTTCGTTCACCATGAGAAGTACGCAGCGGTCGATGATCTCAGCCTCCGTCAACGTGGCGCTCGTGTTGCCGCCCAGATACTGGCTGGCGAGCGCGACGTTGAAGCCCTTGTCCTTGCCCTTCTCGTCGTACAGGTAAAAGCCCTTGCCGTTCTTGCGGCCGAGGTTGCCATCGGCGGCCATCTTGTTGATGTGGTCTGAGACAGCGAAACGGTCGCTCTTCAGGCCGTTCTGGAGGACAGGGCCCACGTGGCAGGCTACGTCGAGACCAACCTCATCTAGGAGGCGGAACGGGCCCATGGGCATGCCGAAGCTCAGGACGACCTCGTCAATCTTGCGGGGATCGCAACGATCCTGCACGACCATGCGGCCTGCCTCCGCCATATAGACGCCGAGAATACGATTCACCAGGAAGCCAGGTGCGTCGTTCACGATGATCGGCTTCTTACCTGTCTTGAGAGCGAGGTTGAAGATGATGGCGGCGGCCTCAGGGGATGTCTGCTTGCCTTTGATCACCTCGACCAGCGGCATCTTCTCCACAGGGTTGAAGAAATGCATGCCGACGATGTTCTGTGGGAACTTGGAGACGGACTGCATCTCTGTCAGGCTCAGCGAGGACGTGTTCGTCGCGAAGAGGTTCTTGCCGTTGATGACGCCATCGGCCTCAAGCTGCTTGATGAGCTTCTTCTTGATGTCCATCACCTCTACTGCAGCCTCCACGATCACATCGACACCCTTGAAGACCTCATCCGTCGTGCCGCCTGTCACGAGCGCCATCTTGCGGTCCATGGTCGCCTGATCCATACGCTTGCGACTGACGCGCTTCGCAAACTCGCCGCGGACGTGGGCGATACCTTTGTCCACTGCCTCCTGCTTGAGGTCCTTGACCGCGACAGGGATGTCCTTGTTGGCAAAATAGTGCACGATACCAGCACCCATGACGCCTGCACCAATCACACCGACCCTCTTCGGCATCGGCGCGCTGCTCTTGCTGACACCGGTCTTCTGCTCACTCTTCTTCATGCCCTCATCGAGGAAGTAGATGGACATCTGGTTCTTGGCCTCGGGCGACACCAGCAGGTCCGCGAAGCCATCGCACTCCTTCTGGTAGCCCTGGTCGTTGGTGTGCGTTGCCGAGTACATGACGCACTCGAGGGCCTTGTACTGCGCGATGTACTTGCCCTTGGTGCGCTTGTTCAGCATCTTGATCGCCTCACTGGCGACCTTGCGGCGGCCAAAGTAGGTGCCCTCCAGGACCTTGTCGAGCATGGTACGGTTCTTGCGCGTCGCCGGGCGTGGTGGCTTGTCCGAGTACTTGAGGGCAGCCCACGAGCGCACGCCTTCGAAGAAGCGGTTCTCACCGGGGTAGCGGTCCTCACCGGGAATGACAGCGTCGACCGCACCAGCCTTCTTCGCCGCGGCAGGCTTGATCTGCTGAGATGAAAGGATCCACTGTACAGTCTTGGCAAGGCCGCACAGGCGCTGCGTGCGCACCGTGCCGCCTCCACCGGGCAGAAGACCGAGCAAACACTCGGGGAAGCCCACCTTGGCTTCATTCGATATGACGCGGTTGTGGCACGCGAGGGAGAGCTCAAAACCACCACCCAGCGCAAGGCCGTTGATGGCGGCGATCACAGGAAACTTCTCGTTCTCAATGCGCTTGAACACTTCGTGGCCGACGGACGGAACAGCACGCGCCACTTCGTAGTCTGTCAAGGGGTACATTTGGTCAATGTCCGCACCCACACAGAAGGTCGACTTGGCACTCGTCAGAATCATGTACTGCGCTTTGTTCTCTGCCACAAGCTTCTCCACAATGTCGAGGGCCTTGGTCAGGTCAGAGACGAATTCGTCACCGAGCGCGTTGGCGCTGCTCGCGGCGCGGTCCATCACTACCCAGGCGATGACGCCAGAGTCGACATAGACCTTGATGTGGCGGCCAGCATCGAAGGACTCGAACAGGCGATTCTTCAAGACAGCGCCGGGAAAATCGTACGCACGCACGGTGGGGCGGCCGGCCTCTGCGGCACGCGCCTTCTCGCGCGCTTCAGCAGCCAGCTTCTCCAAAGCTGGGTTCAGCTTGGCGCTCGCAGCGGTGCTCGACTGAAAGCGAAGCTGGGCGGTGGCAGCATTGACCTGGTGCGTCGGCGGTGCTGCCATGAACACAGAGGCCATCACTGCCCGTGGGGCGACAGCGCTGAGACGACGCATCATTTTTTTTCTTTTCAAGACTCAAATCGTTTTATTTGGTATAGGGAGCACGCGCAGTGGAAAAAAAGGAAGAGAGGGGAAGAGTTAGATTCGGTAAGTACAATCTGAACTATGACGGACTAATATGACCTTCGCGTACGCGTTCACCCAAGTCACACACACACACACACAAATTTAAAAAAAAAAAAGGAAAACATATATGTACAGGGGAGGGGAGGTAGAAGAAGTGGAATATACGAACAGAGATGTGGGCGTGAGTGGGAGAGCGGAAATCACGGTGGACGATGACCACACTCATCATCGTGGCGGTGGTGATCCTCGCTGTTGTTCACTCGTAGGTGCCCTCTAGGCGATGGGGTTCATCTGCGGAGTGTGCGTGTTCTGCACGCCGCTTCCGCGCAGCCACCGAGGTACAGTGTTGCCTCTTTAGGTGTTTTTTTTTGCATGTGAACGTCGTCGGCTGGTGGTCTGGAGCCGTGCCGACTGCACGCAGCCACGTCAGAACAGACGGAAGAGTGGAAAAGGAGTTGGCGTTCCGCGAGGTTACAAACAATAATAGCAATAGACAGAAGAAGGGCCGTGCCGACGAAGTGGTGGGCGAAAGAAAGAGAGTCAGATTTTGGCGATCCTCAGAATAACAAACAACGAGGCAAACAAGGAGCGCGCACACACACGTAGCACGCTCCGTTCCCTCCATTTTTTTCTGTTTGTTTGTGAGCTTCCTCTTTGTCGCCTCTTCGCCACCTCTTCGTCTAATCTTCTGTTCATTTTTGATGGGTGGGTGTGACCATCGCAGCAACGCAGGTAGTGCACCGGGAACAACAAAGAAACGCGAAAAACATATGCGGTGCGAATTTATGGCACACACATACACGCGAACAGCGACGCCGCTTCATTGACGGTTCGCTTGTTCTTTCTTACCATTCCTTCTCAAGTTTGGAAGCCATCACCAACAGTCGCAGCAGCGACTCGCGCACGCTGTTGATGCGGAATAGGAACGGCGTATTACCACGGCTTCTGTGTCCTACTCATTGTCTCGCTGCTGTCCCCTGCCCACCGTTGTTCTGTTCGCTTCGCCTTTACGCGGCTGCGGTGGACCTGCTTCGTTCGCCCATCACGTTAAGCATCGCCGCCTCCCACGCCCCGAACTCACCTTGCCTAACAAAATGTCCAAGGCGTGGGTGCTGGGAGACGACGCGCGTCACGCCGAACATCTCAATATCGGCCAGGTCAGGCTTGCTCCCGCCGTGGAAGACCGCATGTGGGGCACGGCGGTCAAGGAAGACGCCGAGTTCCTCGGCGAGCCACGCCTCTGTGGACATCTCTTCGCCCGTTGCGGTCTCGCTCTTGCGCGCGTCGGATGGGTCAGCATGCGCAGCGCGATAGGCGGCGTTGAGCGGGTGCGGGTTCTGCGTCAGCTTCGGCTTGATCTTGTACGTTGACAGCACACACAGCGCGAGGCTGCCAATGAGCTGGTACACAACATTTTGGTAGTAGCTCGGGGCCACGTAGCTGTACGTGTCGAAGGCATTGCGATAAGTGCTGTTGGTGATGGCGAAGGACGCACCTTGGAAGTGCGTCGTCATCCACTCACGCGTAGCGGTGATGCGCTCGTCCTTGAGATCCTTGCCATAACCAAGCGGCTCCGCCAGGGCAGAGACGATGCGGGCTGAGTCCACGATGAACACCCCCGACTGACGATCCTCTGAGGAACCCGGCGCGCCTTCTGTTGTGTCTGCCGAGCCTGAGTCCGAGTCCTCAGCCGCACGCAGAGGTGTGAAGAGTAGCTGCGGGGCAAGGTCGTAGCGGTGTGGCGGCAAGCCCTGACCGTTAATGGGATCAATCTGAACTTCTTGGTACGGCACATCATAGAAGCCGAGCACAGACTCCACCTTGGCGCACGAAGGGCAGCCGAGCAGACGGTAGAAAACGATCTTCACATCTTCACCTCTCCTGTACAGCTTCGCCACATCAGGCTTTGTCTTGGCGTCTTGCACAGACGGTAGCGAAAATGGATTGAAACTATCGAAGTACTGACGGTGCTTGTGATAGGTCCACGGGAGATGATGCGCACTTAGCGCTTTTTTCAGGCGTGTTTGGTCTTGCTGAGCGTTGAACTCATCTGCCGTCAGCGGTGGAGGGGTGTTTTGATCCTTCTCGCCTGACGATGCACGCGACACAACGAACCACGCCCCAGCACCGCCAGCCGCGCCGAGGATAGCTGAGCCGATAAATACTTGACGACGTGCCAGGAAGCCCATCTTTTTGTCTTGCTTTTTTTTATTTTTATGTTCCGCAACGGATGAGCGAAGAACAACAACAGCAAAAAGCACTCGGAAGAAGCACGACAAGGATGACTGCAGTAAGCCGGCGGACGAGAAGAAGAATGACTGTTGAGTCGACTGACGCGCAGCAGTAAACAACAGTGAGCATGTTGAAGAAAAGGGAGGAGAACAGGATGTGGGAAGTGTGAGAGACAAGGTAACGACTGAGGACCACACAGCGTCACAGGCAACACTGCAAAAGAGTGATGACAGCGAATCGGCAAGGATTTCATCGAGTAGAAGATGCACTTCTCGGTCATGGTTCGTTTGATCTGATGCCCCAGTCGACAAGCAAGGACTAGTGGTGGTTGGCTCGCATCCTACTGCAGAGGAAGCCGGCTCACAACTCACCGTTCCGTAGCCTCGATGAGATGATGTGGTGACCTGACAAGAGGTCCGCGAGACGTACTCTCTGATCCGTCCTCACAAAGAGGTACGTCGAGATGCGTGCATGCTCGCTCGCGAGGTTTCACAGGAAAGCAGAAATACACTCCTTTTTTTTTGCAGCATTTTTTTTTCTTATCGGCTGAGAAGTAGTCAAAGAGAGTTACACCTCTCTTTTATTGTCCTTTGTTCTTGTGCCTTTCTCTTCCCTCAGTGACGTGCGTCGCGATTGGTGTGCACGGGGGAAGAGGAGGGATACAGAGCAGAGGAGAAGCGCAAATCCGATTCCTTCAAACGCCGTCAGCGCGCGTTTGAGAAAAGTGGAAAGGGACAACAAGAAGTTATGTTTACGTATCATTTTTAAGTTTTTTCTTTTCCTTTCTTGGAACGCAAAGGTGGTACAGCAAAGTTCTGAAGAAGAAAACAAAAAACATGCAAACGTCGCAAGAGAAGATAAAAGCGCAAAGTCAACGCAAAGGGCACGTTGCAAAGGATGTATGCGAAGAGATGTCGACAGCGACCACCACCACCACACACACACACACATCAAATAAAAAGAAAACGCACTGTATTTCTCATCGAAGGAAAATTTGGGACTTCCAAGAATGGTCAATGTGGTGGCTTCGCAGGACACAACATGAGTGAGAGGGACATGAACTTAGCTGTAGAAGTTCTGCACGACCGTCGCCACATCAGGAACAGGGTTCGTTGGGTTCGACTGGTGGACGGCGAGCGCGCTAAAGGTACCGAACGGGGAGATGTTCAGACTGTTCTTGGCATAACTCACTTGAATCGCACGGTTCGTCAGCATGCGGTATCGGTTGTGAAGCGTAAAGATGGCCGTATCCGCCTCTTGTACCGTTGAGTACGTCACAAAAGCCGCACCACGGCTTCGGTTGCTGCTGTCGCGGAGGATGTGGATGTGCTCCACGGTGCCGTACGCGCTGAAAAGGTTGCGCAGCCGCTCCTCCGTGCACTCGAACGGGAGCTGACCAACAAACAGCTTCGCCGCGGTCGGACTCAGCTTCTGAGGTGGCTGCTGTTGTTGTTGTTGCGCCGGCTGTGGGGTGAGCGCGTGGCTTTGCATCAAATGCGGACTTCCACGTCCGTGCTGTCCGTACATATCATGCATCGATGACACACCCGCCATCGAGCGGCGCGCATTCGCACCACCCGGAAGACCGCCACCTGTCCCCATCGATCCCATTCCACGCGGCTGTGGTGACGCCGCGCTGGTGCCGATGCCCTGCGCGCTCGGCCCCATCGCATATGGATTGTGATAGCGTGTGTACATCTCCTGTCCGTGGTTCATCGCACCGGCACCGCTGCTGCCGTCGTTGGCCGTCCAGCCACCAGCGTTCCCACCACCGCCGCCGCTACCCGCGCGCATGCTCATGTTCATGCCCATCTGTGGCTGTGGCTGCTGAGGCGGAGGGCGAGAGCCCGGGGCCCAAGGCTTTGCGTGTGCAGAGAGATTGGTTTCCATGACGAATCGTCCGTGTTCGAGACAGCGAAAGTCTGCAGCTTCAGCGCTTCCTTCTTTTTCTTTCTTTTTCCTTTCTTGAAACTGTTTTTGGTGTTCTTTTTCTCTCCCTCAGTTCTTCGCGCTTGAGATTGGGACGCAGAGCGGAGACCCCAACACACACACAAACAATAAAAAACAAAAAGGAAACAAATCACCTTTTTTTTTTTGACCTCTCTGGGTTGTTGGTAGACCAGCAAGCCAAATGCAGTGGAAAAAGTGCGAAAAGGAGGCGGATAGGAGTAGCGAGAGTCGTGACCACCACCAACGGCAGGTGATCAAGTGACAGGAGGGCAGCGATCGGCCAGCGCACCGCGCACGCCTGTGTGTCTGTGTGTGGACGCGCCGTGGGGATGATAGGGGGGAGAATACACAGGCGAGAAAGAGCGCATGATAGACGCCAGAGATACAACAGTGATCTCAGTGTTGTCTTTTTTTTGAAAAACTTTGGCGCACACCGATCCACTGCTTCGAGACTGTGAAGGTGACGGAGTGGCCGCTCAATAGCATCGTGGTCGGTGCTGCAGGTGGCGTTTCACATGTGCGAGAAAAATACACAAATAACAGGAAACAAAGCAATAGTTTGAGAACCCGTGAACCAAGATAGTTCGGAAAGGGGGGGGGGGGCGGTCGGGGAAGCGTTCATGAGCCGCACAGGGGGTGAGGAACGCTGCGTCTCGGTCTACTTCTTCCCACATGCTCTTTTTTTCTTTCTTGTGGGGGGTTCTCGGATAGCGCCGCCGTGGTCACATATTCGCGCGGAGAGCCCGCTCAAACACTTCAACGGGCTGGCCGCCACTGAGGCTTTGCTTGTTGGGAAACGTGAAGTGTGGCACACCGTTGAAGCCGCGCACGTGCCGAGACGCCATCAGCTCGTGATCGAGCATCTTTTTCACCTCCTCGTTCTTAAGAATGGCCTCGACGTCGGCCTCACTCTCGGCCACACCAGCTTCCTTGGCCGCCGCGGTGAGTTCTGACAAGAGATCAAGGTTCTTGCCGTCTTGGTGGGTCATGCGGAGCATCGCCTCTTTCAGCGCGGACTGCTGCGGCCAATGGCCTTGAATCGGGCCCGTGTAGGTGAGCAGCATGTGGCAGCGGTGCGTGCTGAACTGCACATCATCGGGTCGCATGCGAAAAGAGATGTCCGTGAAGTTACCGGCGGCCACGGCGCGGTTCATCGGGATCGTCTCTG
Organism: Wallacemonas rigidus; assembly: GCA_030849045.1. Taxonomy (NCBI): domain Eukaryota; phylum Euglenozoa; class Kinetoplastea; order Trypanosomatida; family Trypanosomatidae; genus Wallacemonas; species Wallacemonas rigidus. Next base: position 11,871 of record JASAOL010000480.1, read on the forward strand.
GGTGAGCGATCCATTGCTCAATGACGCTGTGGCCACCCACGATCTGCGCGAGGCGGTCGGCGCGGCTACGCGTCACCCCAGACGGGATCTCCGCGTCAAGCTGAAACGGCTTCCAATGGAGCTCGAGGGTGAGGCCGAGGTTGGCGGCGGCCGTCTCGATCGCGCGCTTGCCGACCCAGCACCACGGACACGCCACGTCCGAGATGACATCGACGCACACAGTTTTCGGCGACGACATTGCTTACCAAAAGAGAAAATAAGGACGATAGACAACGATTGTACGACTGGTGCGTACATGTGTGTGTGTGTGTGTGTGTGTGTGTGTGTGTGTGGGCGAGGGCGAGTCCAATAGCAATGGCAGGGAAGCGAGAACAGTGCGTACACAGTCGTGCTGGATGGAGGCCAGTGCTTTTGAGCAAAACATGTGCTGGTGGAGTGGAACGCACGCGAGCGAGAAAGACATACAGAGGGCATACGACGGGCACCGGTACAGGCGCAGCTCCCCCATCACACGAGCGATGCCAAAGAGCATCTCCTACGTGGATTTTTATTTCTATATAGTTCTTGTTCATCTATGGGCACCGCTACAGCACACCGAGTCGCCTAAGGAACTCGACTGTCAGCACAGACGTTTCCTTAGGACGGTCAAAGTACACTGTGTGCGTGGCGCCGTCAATGAAGTGCTCCTCCGCGTCCACAGCGTACTTCGCCCACAGGCCGCGCACTGCTGGATCCGCGCCGACAGGGCTGTTTCCACCGAGAATCGAGAGCACACGTACCGGCACCTTGATGCACGCGCCCTGCGCCACGCGATCCGCGAAGTAGTTGTCAGGGAAAAACAGTGTGCGCTTGTTCAGAGCCGTTTTCAGCACATTTAGATTGCACTTCCATCTTGTCTGCGTCACGGCGCCGGGCACACGCGCTGCGGCGGAGCCAGGCGGAGGTGGGAGAAGTAGATTCGTCGAGCACAACCCTCGCGTACGCACATCAGTCATGCCGCACCTCAGGAACTCCTCATGCGCGCTACGGTAGTCTGTGATGTTGGCCAGCTCCACCGTTTCCATCGCGGCCACAACGTTGGCGAGCTCTGTGTGCAGCTCCGGACTCCACTGCGCAGCGGTGATCGGCGGCATGTCGAGAGAGACAAAGCCAACGACGTCCACTGGCCGTGAAGGGGTCTGACCACCTTCCGCTGGCATGCACTCAATGGCCTTGTGCTCCATTAGATACCGCGCCCACGTACTAGAACCCATACTGTGCCCGAGAGCGATCACGCGAATCCGTTCCTTCTCACTCGCCGTCGTCGTCGTCGCGGCGGTGGCCTGGGCGAGTGACTGGATACCGTAGCCGCTGTCCGGCGGCGCGTGCAGAAAGGCGTGGAGGTCTTGTACGAGGCTGGACTGCTCGTGTGTGGACGTGTGCGGTGAGCTGCCGTGATTGCGTGCATCCGGGCAGACCATACGAATATCGGTAGGCTGGGCCCCTTGAGAGATGGCCACATCAATTTGTGCCGAGAGCGCGCGAATGAATGTTTGCAAGCCACCGCTGTGGGCGAGGAAGCCGTGCATCGCGATGAGGTAGACAGGCGCGCTGGCAGGGCACCCTGTAGCTGCCTTGTTGCTTGACAGCACTGAAGCGCTGCTGCCACGGCACAGATCGAGCGCGAGGCGCACGGACATGTCAAGGTTCACTAGAACTCAAAGCACGAAGAGTGATCAGGGACAAAACTTTGCGAGAGAGAGTGATGAGAAAAAACACGGAGAGGATCTCGGCTTCACACTAAGGACACCAGAATCACTCTCACTGATGTCCATCTACGGCTATCGAGGTCAGTGTGTGGGGCAGCTGTTCGCTTCGACCCGTAATCTGGTCAACGTCATAGGCACAGGTGTTTTGTTTTTTCTTGTTGAGACTGTCATTGCGCGCTGTCCTTATCGCTTTTTTCTTCTTGAAAGATGGATGTTTGTCCTTGTTGGTAACTATCGCAGCGCAAACATTTTTAGTGTCGCGTAGTCCTTTGGCCACTTGACCTGTACGCCTTCCTTGATGAGTGCGAGTCCCGCCTTTTCAAAAATCTGCTTGAACTGCGCCTCTGTTCGAAGAAGCCCATTGTCCTCCGGATCGATGTCGTAGTGATCGCCCTTTGCACAATTTTCTTTCAAGAAAATGAACCCGCGCTTGGTCAATGACCTCTTCGCGCGCTTTAGGAAGTCGACGAGATCTGGGTCGGTGAGGTACATCGCTGCCAGCTGCATCAAGACCAGGTCATACGTGTACGGCGCCAAGTTGGACTTCTCCATTGACTCCAACATGAACTCGCCTACAGTAGGCAACTGGGAAAGCGCCGCGCGGGCCTCGTCGAGCATGTGAGGTTGGCTCTCCATGACATCACAGCTCGCGTACAAGGGACAGAGCACATCCCTCGTGACGCGACCCACACCGGCACCGCAGTCAATGCAGCGATCACGGCCCATGTGCGGAATGGACTCGATGAACGCCCGCGTTTCGGCTGTGTCGGCGTCGTGCCACGCCTTCATGTCGCCCTGCACACCCGTCTTCCCTGTGAGCACGCCGTTCACCGTCGCCGGAACATCCGACCAGTAGACGCGGCTCTTGCCGTACCAGCCAGTCTCTTCATCGTACGGGTTGCCGTTCGAGGCGGCGTCCATGTGCGCGAGGAGCGCCTCCACCGTGTCGAAGTGACGGATGTCCGCGGCGGCTGCCTTTCCCTTTTTCTGTTGTTTCGCGCGCGGTGGCATACTTCGACACCAAAGTAATAACAACAACAACAACGGACGCCCCTGTCGTTCTCACAACAACTTGCTGGACATGGAGCAGTGTGTGTGTGTGTGTGCGGAGGGACATGGACCGAGAGAGGGAGACAGAGAGAGAGAGAGAGAGAGAGAGAGAGAGAATGGATGATGAAGTGCCGGTTTCGTCACGCCGGGGGTGGGGGTGGGGGTGGAGAACAGGAGAGCCATGACGGTAAACTAATGAGTAGTTGCTGACCGTGCAAGCCATTTATGCGCGCATCAGCTACCACCAGAGATAAAAGTCGAGGGGTAGCGTCCACTGACAGGTCCCTGTTGATCACATCGAATGAAACAAAGAAAAAAAGGCGACGCGCGTTCAGTTTTCACCCCTCGCTCTAGCGATGTATTCGTGCTGTGAAGGACATGACACACAACGGGTGCATTCGCAGTTCCCCTCCTTGTTGAGGTTCTTCACCCACCCCACACAGAGGGTACCACTATGAGAGAGCGTATATTCGGACACGAGCATCGGGCAGAGATATTGTATAGAAAAGCATCTGTGCAAAGAGCACAGCAAAGATCAAAAGTTCCAGAAGTGAAGCGAGTATAGATGAAATATTAAAAAATAAAATAAAGAGCTGCAGAGAAAAGAAGGAGGGAGAGAGAGAGAGGACGAGGCACGCATGCGCACAGATAGTGACGGCACCACCGTTCACGTGGATAGGGTCGCGATCCGTCACGGCACAGCAGTGCGTCTAAAGAGTTGATCGAGAAAAATAAAAAAGCGAACGGCACTCGTTTTTGTTTTTATTGGAAGGAGGCTTCATGCCGGGTTGCGCTGCCCATGTCCGTTGTTCTGGACGTTCAAAGAAGGTAGTGAAATAAATGAGCACCACACGTGTTGGAGAGAAACACCAAGAGAGGCGGAAAGGAACATCTCCGTCTCCGGAGAGGTGAGAGTGGTGCGATAAAGAGTACTTTGGACGCGTCCAAGTGCACTCTGGTACACACGCGACCGCAAAGCGTAAACAACAACACGCGAACACTTCGAGAGGGATATCACCCCAATTTTTTTCAAAACTTGAGAAGCCGTCTTCTTTGCTGTGCGCCTCGAAGAAAAGAAAAGCCAGTACAAGGAGAAAACCAAATTCTTTTTGGTGGATAAGCGTGATAATGAAACATCGAATATGTTGAGAGGACCGAGTTTCCCTTGTCTGATACCGAAAAACGAGGACCGAAAAGAAGCGACGAAAATACCATCACCGACGACAAGAGCTACATTAAGACAGCTTCCTCTTTTTTTTTCGCGCGTGTGTGTGTGTGCAACCCTATGTGTGTACAGACTCCTTCGCGTGCATGACGAGGTGAGTATAATCACACTGAGGCACCAGAGAGAGAGAGAGAGAGAGTAAAGATATAAAAGCAACAGCAGGTATTGATGATGGTGCTGGACGCAGTCTTTAACTCTTCTTCCATTGTGCTTTCTTTTTCGCCTGTGCGTAGTGGACGATGAACAACAAGGAGAAGTCGTTCAACCAGGGTGGGCGAAACAAAAGAAAAAACAAAAAAAAAAACATCGACAAGAAAAAACAAAAAAGAAAAGCTCGAAAATCGGTGGTGAAATCAACAGAAGAAATGTGGAACGTTGAGGTGTCAACTTTTAATGCTTTCTTTGCGTTGCACGTGGTACGGCGAAAACAAACAAACAAGCAAAAAAAAACAAAAAAGCGAAGTGGCAGAGGAGCGAACACGCGGAAAAAGAAAAAGCCACCATGAGGAGCGGATTGTTGTGAAACTCATCGACTGACGTCGCACGGTTCAGCAAGGCGCTACTGGGGAGCAACAACTACTACAACAAAAAAAGAAACATCAAAGGAGAAAAAAAAAATGAGAGGAAATACTGTTGCACACCCATAGGTTAAAAGGCGATCGCCGTGCATACTGTGACACGTACTTTCAAAAAACAACAACAGCAAAGAAAAAGAAGCCGAGCGATGAGTACTGAAACATACCGATGTGCTGAATGCGATGTATCGAGATGACTGCGCTTGCTTCTCTCGTTTTTCTTTTTCTTTACAACACGAGGGATGCGTACCGCGATGATTTGTATCACAGTACGGACGTGTATTTTTAGATACATAACGGTCAGTGGTACACGTGGAAACAGCTTTTTTTTTTGTGTGTGTGTATTTACGGAAGCACATCGACTGTAAATGCGTCGATTTGTGCCTGACATGGAACACTCAAAGAAGGCTCGCAAGGTCAAGAGAAGCCGAGAAAGAAAGAGAGCAGCTGAGAACATCGTTCAACCCAGCAAGACGTGGCCGAGGACAAACCTTCGGTCACACCGAATACGGTGACTGCCGTGCGTCTCCTCCACGACACAAAGCCTTGCAGTAGACAAACACGCGAAAAAAAAAAAAAAGGATGAACGAAGTCAGCACGACCAAAAATCAAACTCAACCGAAAAAAGTCGTGGCAGTCAATGATTTACCCTTTGACGGATTATCCTTCCATCCATTCCTACGCGTTCTACACCGCGTCGTCTCCGGCAAACGTCGTGATGGCAGAGACGCACTGTGAGCGGCCTGTTGTGCTGGTATCCTGTCGGTTCGGTAAGGCAGTCGTGGGATCTTCCAGTGTGATCAGAGGCACAGAGCCTCGATCAGCGTCACGCGCTGTGGGAAACGGCAGAGGAGACGACGGCGCGTGTGGGTGGTCAGCTTGAGCTGGAAAAGCCGCCGTATGAGGACTCGTCAATCTGTTGTTACGACACCCATTCAACGCCGTTGTCGACGCGGCGGGTGCGCTTGCACGACGACGACGGTGACTGTGCCGAGACGTGTGCGAACTCATGAGCATGCCTGGACTGGCGCCGAGGAAGCTGAAGAAGAGCACGTCAGACCCCAGAGTCGACAGCGAGCGCGAGCGTGCGAGCATGGACGCGAGGAGTGAGTCCGCAATGATCGTTGATGCCCACTTACGTCGTGGTGCGCTCCTGGTCCGATCGCGAGACGCCACCACCTCACCATCCCTGCTAGGTGCGGTGCGGTCGGCCGCAAAGGTGGCGCTCACACGGGATCTTCCCACAAGCGCGAAGTTGTCACGCGTGTAGATCTGCCACGGTGCTCTGTAGGCCGTGCACGCGTCTCGATCTCGTCGCGCCTCTTCTTGATCCCTTCGCTGCGAGTTTCTGCGGCTTTGCTCCGGATGGTGCGGCGCGTGGGCTGCGGGCGCAAACGGAACATCCACTTCCGTCAACGGCGTCGCCGCCCGGGCGGATACCAAAAAGCTGCTTTCCAAGCCTCGCATGTGTGACCAGGGAGCGGACGACAGCCTCGATGGTGGTGTCGAGCCCCACAGTGGACTTGGCCGCTGGCACGTCGGTGTGGACACGGGGGTGAGCATCCCTTCACGCGTCGCCTCCTCGTGCGGAACCGTCTGTGCGGACCAGGGGACTTGCGCAAAGAAGTCGGCCGCGGCATCTGCTGCTGTCAACGGCGCGGGAAGGAGAAAGCTTGGCGCACAGCAACGTCTTCCCGCCGCACACGCCTTGTGCCAGAGGGAGATCCTGAGGCGACGCCTCGCCGAACAGCGCGATTCGCGACGCCGTGCGGATGCGAGACCAGGCGGTGCCCAGGACACCCGCGACCGCGTCGATAAGCGGCGTGTCAGACGCGGCGCATCGGTACGGCTCTCTTCACCACCGACCGCTGGGTGCAGAAAATCTTGCGATTGTGACAGTGGCCCGGCGATACGCATGTCGCCTTCTTCGGCGGAAACTAAGAACGTCGTGCTGAGCGGAGACGCACACCACGTCGACGCGGGCGCGTCTGCGGTGTGCGACGCGGAGGCCACCGCTCTCTGCGGAGTGACCACACCCATCTCATCTGCGCCGTCGGAGGTCAAAGTTGACTGCGCGGCTGTACAGGCACGGTGTCGACGGTGCCAACTGCTAGCACTACTACTACTGACAGTGCGCGCGCTTGGGCTCACGTGCGTGTCGGTTGTGGTACTGCAGCTAGCACTACGGCACACCAGAACGAGCGCCGGTGGTGAGGGCAGTGCCGTCTCCACCACGAAGCCGGCGCTGCTTTCTGCACAGGACATCGCCATATGCTGCGTCAGCGAGTCGTCGGAGCGGGTCGGTGCGTCCACGGAGTCGACGGCGGACATCTGTGCGGGTGGGCTCGATCGCGAGCGATTGGCTCCGTGTGTGCTGCTCAGCACCTGAAAGGCAGTGGTCTGCCACGCCTCGGAGAGGAGGCTCGTCGGCGACGACTGCGGGGAGCTATTCGAGGTGGCGGTAAGCACATGCGCACGCAGTGGACGCAGGCCGACACTGGCCGTGAACGGCGCGGGCTGGGCAAGGTGGTGCGGCTGTGCGGCTGCCGTCGACACTCCTTCGGGCGGATACTGAGCAGGATTGGGGTTCGCGTGGCTGCCATCACTGTTTAGACTCTGCGGCAATGAGTGGTCCGCAGGGGCAGCCAGTGCGCTTGGCTGCGAGACGACCTCCGCGCTGTGGACGTCTTGGGCGTGCATCGCCAGCGCGGACGCGGGGTGGGCCAAGGGAACTCCACCAGCCGTGCACACGTGCGTCGGAAAAGAAAATGGCGACGAGTTGACTGTGTTCAACAAGGACTCACCGACCGCGCGCGGCAGACCACGCTGTCGCGATGCGGATACCCGTGGCGAGGTGGCTGTGACCAAGCCGCGTGCAGAGGTCGCCTCCTCCCCAGCGCCACTTCTCTCCAACGTGGAGTTCGTGGTTGAGGTCACTCTTGTTGTGGGGAGCTGACTCGAGGTGGTGCTCTGGTGCGTCAGACGAGGGGTACATGGCTGCGGGACAAGCAGCACCGTGACGGTGGTGGTGGCCGTGGTGGCACGCGAGTGGTGTGCGTGTGAGCCCGAGACGCGTTCTGTGAGCGGCCATGACGTCTCGAAGCACGGCAGCGGCAACACCTCACCGCTTTCCTCCGTACACGACGAGAGGGGACAATTATCGACTACTCCTCGACTGCTGGTGGTGGTGGCTGCGGATGTGGTGACGGCGGTGGGATTCGAGGTCCAAAGCGGATGTGGCTGTAGCTTCGATGTCGCCACGCGGCGTATGTGAGGCTGTCGTGGCGGTTGAGAAATGGCGCTCTGAGTGTGCGTCACCCTCGCACCGATTCCCCCTCTGAGAGCAGCACCGATGGATCCCGGACGTGGACTGCCGTACCTCATCTCATCACTGGTACGCGGCGGCGGAGGTGGAGACGTGACGTCCGCGTCGCCCTCTCCGTGCGTCGCACCCGTCGCAGGGAGCGCCCACGGACTGTGGTACGCGTTCCCACTCGCGACACTCGCCGCGAAAAGCCGCATTGACGACATGGAGGCGACGGAGGTGCGCGAGCTATTGGTCAGCAACGCGGCGCCGCGTGCCATCGACCGCTGCCGGCGATGTCCGTGAGCGACCATTGGTACCGGTGCGTCTTCGTCAGCCTCAACCGCAAACGCTGCCACGTCGTGCGGTATGTCCGAAGCCATCGACACCTTTTCCTGCGTGGGCCCCGCCACAGTCGTGCCCGCGTTCACCGCATGCGTCGTCGTCGGCGACAGCTGCTGACCCAGCGCGGCTGTCGTCAGCGCCGCGTCTTCGACACGGCGGGCGGGCATCATCAAGAACTGACGTAAATCTGTCCCGATGCCAACAATCGCACTGGATGTCGTTGACGCTGTTGAGGAGCTACTTTCACGAAAGCCCGCGCAGGACAGAGAGGTGATGGATGCCGGGTGCGTGACAGGGCGGCGGTGCAAAGTGTCGCCGATTACCTCAACCAGCACATCGGCCCCTGCGGACTGCCCGGCGTTGTCCGCCACCCCGTCACTAATGCACATGTGGGCGAGCGCGACCGATCTTCCCGCCGACGCGCAGCTCGCACCTGCGGGCCTGCGATCGCGGATCATCGTCTCCCGCACGAACGCTTCCGCCACGGAGGCGGGTCGCCCACCGTAACTGGACATGGTGGAGGAGAGCGGACTGCCTTCTGCCAGATATGGTGGGAGACGGTATGTGTTACGCACACGAACGCCCGAGGTCGAAAACAAGGATGCCGAGAAGGTCGGCGTCGCCACAGGTTCTGTGGTTGTGGCCCGCTCCGCTGTCGCCACCGCACGCACCGCACCTGTAAGCAAGTGCTGTTCATCGACTGTTCTTGATGTGATCGGAGCCACGGAGAGCGACGAGGACAAGGATGAGGGCACACACGTGTGCCGGCGCATGGGAGCGGATGGATACGGAACACTGTGCGTACCCGCCGGTGGACGCGGTGGAGTCGGAAAGACGCTCTTGCGGGACAGAAGAGAGCGCGCGGGTGGTTGTGCGCCCGCAGGTACGGCGGAGACGGAGGCTTGACTGGCCTCGCCGCCCGGATGATCGCCCAGGGCCATACCACAGCTTAGTGTCTGCACCAGCAACTGCGACGAGGACCGTGACATCGATGTGGCGGCGCTCTTGTTGTGTAGCGCGCCCCAAACCGAATCGTACTGCGTCGCGCTGCATCGCGCATCACTGGCGGTGGAGCCACACAACATCTGCGCGGCCTCTGGCATCAAGATAGCCGTAAGCGTACCCTCTTCCGGTTCCCAGCGGCTGTCTGGTGAGCTGGCCGCCGCCCCACCGCGGTTCTCGGCGGCCGCAAGACTGTGTGAACTGGCGAGGAGTGGCGTGTGTGCCTCCATGGTCGTCGTTGCGGTGGACGAGGGGTGTGTCGAAGTGGGCGCCGTCTCCAATGTGGCGACGTGCTCTGTGGAGAGCGCCACGCGAACAGCGGCGGGTGCCTCGTGTGCCAGCCGCGCGTGATTCGCGACGCTTGCCGCGCTGCACTCCGAAGGCTGCGGATACGGTGGTGGAACCTGTGGTGGCAGCGGCGGTGGCGTCTGCCCGACGTCATCGGTGGTCGTCAATGCTGCAGCGGTGGCGGCGGCTACGGCTCGTGCCAAGGCGGCTGCCGGCACGGCCGTGACCGTGAGCCGTGGAAATCCACCGACCGCATCGCGCCGTGCAGCGGCTGTTGCCGCCGTGGGCTTGGCAAGGGACGCGCCTGTGGCTTTTACCACGGCGGCTGCGGCGGCCTCCGCGACCGCATCGGGAAGATTCGCGACGTCCATCTCGTGCATCTCCTGCAGTTGGTGTTGAAGTGCGGGATCGTGTGCGACGTGCTCGGCGACCGTCGCCACCACCGCCGCCGCCGCCGCCGCAGCGGCTGCGGTCATATCGTTCTTGATCTCCAGCGCTCGATCAATCGTGTGTGTGTGTCCTGCAACTGAGGGCGATGCCAAAAAGCTCGAGGCACCTTCAAGACTGACGACGAGAGCCATGTGAGTGTGTGGCGGGACCATACCTTGCGAGGTGTGGCGGTGATGGTGATGCACGGGCATTAGGTTACTATTGTTGTGGTTGTGTATGCAGTTCTCCGGAACGCGTGCGGCCTGCGCGGCCGTCATCGTGTCTACACTATCGACATCGGATACCACATCAGCGTGAGGCGAGGTGTGCGGCATCGGATTCGTGTGGGCGACAGCCGCGGTCGCTGAAGCTGGAGGGGGGTGGCTAGGGATGAGACCCACGGAGGAAGGTGGTGCGACCACCCGCTCCGCCTCTGCTGTGGCTGTGGCTGTGGCTGCGTCGGTCGGTGCGGCGGTTGATGCCATCGTGGCCGAGGCGACCGGGGTCAACGCCGCCATGTGCACGCCAGGTGCGTTTTCTTGTCGCGCACTGACGGCCTGCTCGTGCGGCGGTGGTCCTGCGGCAGTCGCTGGTGTCGCGGTCGGCGTCGTCGTTGGCGTACTGGTGGCCGTCGGCAATGCGCTGGATGCCGCGGCATCTGTGTGAGCCGTCAGCACTGGCATGTCACCGGCCTCTGCGTGACTGTAAGAGTGCGGATGATCCTCAATCGGCTGGTTCTGAGCGTTGCCCACGAGCAAGCAGGATGAATTCGTCGCAGGGGCGCTGTGGGCGACAACGACGACCGTTCCTGGTATGCTGTGCTCGTCGAGCAGCCGACCACCCGCGACGAGACCCGACTGCGCCGGGCTTTGTGGGTGACCCACAACAGAGAAAGGCGCCATCGTTTCAATGCCCACGCCAGGGCCTCCTGAGGTGTGACCGGGAGCTGGCATGAGCGCGCTGACATCGGTAAACACAACAACAGTAGCGGCCGGTGTTGTGGACGGAGGGGATGCGGCATCAACGTGGAAGCCCGAAGCCGCAGTCAAATTTTCGGCCATTGTTCTGTTGACTTTATTTTTTTTCTTTCGGTATCGATCTGAAACTGCGATCCCGAAGAGCAGAAGAGAATAGAAAGCCTCGGCAAAGAGAGGGGCGTGCCGGACGTGACGACCGAAATACGGGGGGAGGGGAGGGGAGGGGAGCTCAGAGGAGTCAGTTGAAAGCGGTTGGCGCAGAAAAAAAAAAAAGACGAGCTGCCGTACTCGAGCTCCTCGTTTTTTTTTTCTTTCGAACGACGCGAGTGCAGTGAAGACTCAAGCAAGGACAAAAAAAAAAAAAGAAAAATTAAGGGGTGAGGAGCCAAGAGAGAGAGAGTGTGTAAAAAGCGAGGCGAAAACAAAAGAGAAAAATCAAACGAACAAAAAAGTGAAATGAAGTATAGATATCGAAAAAGAAATGAGGCCTGATGTTATAGGAAGGAAAAAGCCTCTTGGTTTTTTTTTTTTCGGATATATGTGTCTGTTGATGCGTGCGCGTCACAACAGTAGTGAGCCCTCTCAGCTTTCGTAAAACACACACACACACAAAACAACAACAACAACAACAACTACTACTACTAAGAGATATAAGGGTGAGATGTGAGGCGAAACAACAACAGCAGGAGACAAAGTGCTTTTGGCGCGTGATTTTTCAAATCGTAGCAACCACTTTATTGTTGTCTTTTGTGAGTAATTTACCTTCCGCCCTGCTCTGTACGCGTCGGAAGCTACAGAAAAGAAGAAACACACACACACACAGAAGAGTGGAATTGAAAAGGGAGAGAGCGAGAGGAGGGACATGAGAACGTGAAGGGGGGGGGGTACGAGTATAGTCAAGAAAAATCGTCACTTGGGATGGGGATGTAGCGCATTCGAAAGCACACCCTCCCTATCCGCCTGCGTGCGACGGAGCGTAGGGTCAGTGGACACATACAGATCCGCATCTGAACGTGCACAGAGAGGATGAAATCATACGTGTATGAGCGATGCGAATAGCAGTCAAGGAGGGACGCACAGACTGTACACACACCACTCATCCCCAACGATCAGAGATCACAGGATAGAAGATGCCGACGTGTGCCTGCACGACCATATATCACTCTGTTTTTCTGGATTCTTTACGTCCGCATAGACAGAGAGGGCGAGAGAAGGGACGTACACACATAAAACAACAAAAGGGACACTCAATGTTTTCACAGAAGCAGAAAACAAAGGGATTCTTGATACTTTGTTTTTGAACAGACCCTCCCCGTCACTCGGTGCCCCAGTTAATCTATCAGCTAGTTGGGACCGTGACCACCGAGGAATGGGAGAGACATGCTGTTTTGGCACAAAAAGACAACGAAAAGGCGAGGAGACGAGCATAGGTGCTGAGCTTGAACGTGAGCAGAGAAAGCAGTCTTTACTGCGTTGGGACGATGTACATCGGCACATGACAGCCTTCAAAGCCATTCGGTGTACACACAGCGCCTGCTCTTCCTCTCTCACATTTTCATTGAGCGACTATTTGACCATCAACCTTGACATTTGAGCGCGAAAAGAAAAGAAGAATAAGAAAAATAAGAGATACACATTAAAAAAAAAAAAAACGGAAGAGACGCAGAAAAAAATTTCTTCTCATTTTTTTTCTCAAGTTAGTGATACATACGCCCACTTCCCTTGTCATCGGCTTTCAATGCGCGACAAGAACCGTTGTCGTTTTTGTCTTGATTTCTTCCTTTTTCCTACGATGGAAGACAACGAAGATGTCTGGATGAAGCAAAGCTGCATTCTTCTCTTTTCGCGCGGCGGCAGTTTTTCATTACAATTATTATTATTATTTTTTTTCTGATCGGTTGTGGGATTCAACGATGCATACGAGCTGCTTTCAGACAGTGGGCTACACAGAAGGGAAGGGAAAAAGAAAGAAAATAAAAAAGCCCATAAAAGAGACGGAGATGTGCGTGCGGACTGCGCCGTACGCTATTGTTGACGACGCTTACGTGCCGAGAAATAGTAAAACCCAACAAACTTACAACCAAATAGGGGAGAAACAACAAGAAACAATACATAAAGCAGTCGCCAACTGATACTCACAGATGTCGCAAATGATTCTGTGAGCATGCCAGTGAACTACATATATCTATGTATCAAAAGGGCTCGGACAGCAATGTAAAAACGATGGTCACCTGCGTTCACTGGCACTCCTTTTTCTTCTTCTTCTTTACATGCAGGGCAAGACCCAAAAAGGGAAAAAAAAAGAGTGCGACGACAGTTTAAAAAAAAAAAAAAGAAAAAAAAAGACAGACAAGTGCACCGTCGTGCAAAGAGTCTACCAACACTCAGTTACCTTCCGATACCGCATTGCTGCTGCCCTCACTGCGCATGCCTTGGCTAATGAGAGCGGGCGACGCCCCTCGGCTCTCGTCATCGTAGTCCTCGTCGTCGTCCTCGTCATCGGGATCTGCCACAACGCTGTTCTTACTCTTCGGTGGCTTCAGAACAGCGCGTGTCGGCACGCGGTGTACCTTTTCCTTGCGGAATAAAAAACCCTTGTCGATCGAGTCGCCCTGATCGTCCATCATCTTAGTTTCACGCGGGTTCTCACGGCGGTGCTTTTCGGAACTAGAGTAGGTGAAGCCTCGCCGCTTGTCTTTGGGGCCTCCTTCGACAGAGAGGCTATCCGTCGGCAGTGGCGTGGACTGTGGGGAGCCGCGCTTCTCCTTGCTGTCCGTTTCCCCACCGACACTGGAGCTGGCCGGCTTGGTGCTGCGCTGGGACTTGTACCTGACCTCCATCACACCCTCACCAGACTTAACAGGTTTACTACCCATGATTTAAACACCAAGAGAGAGAAACAGAGAGGTGGAGGGAGAGACTGAGGGAAACAGCCAGGAGAAGCGTCGTCTTGGATGGAAGCGCGTAACCAGCCTGGCTTTTTGTTTGGTAATCACGGTTGGAACAAAGAAGTAGAACTGGGCAAGGATCACCAGAAACGTAGATAGAGCGAACGCACGAAGCGCCAAGAAAATAAAGTGTATGATGAGGAGAAGAGGGAGGGGCGAGGGGCGAGGGGCGAGGGGGGGGGGACGTGTTCAGACAACAGATGAGCTTTATGTAGAGAGGAACCGGCGGAGAGAAGTGCCGATGAGGGGAGGGTCGAGCGTGGCAGACAGCGCAGTGACAAAGCCATGTCCGTGTTCACCCCGCCTTGACGCGCGTGTATGCGTGCACTCAGCTCTGTGAAGTAGATACAAAGAAAAAAATAAATTGGCGCCCCACGCACGCATCACGACGACGTTTTTCGCATCGTTTCCTATTTTGTATCGTATCGCACATGTTCTTGATTTGGTGCGTGACCAGCGTATAGTGAAGTATATGAAAGGAAAGATTGAAAAAAAGTAAAAAAAAAAAAAGACAGAGAGAGAGAGAGAAGATGTCAAGGTACTCGCGATATGATCGTGTTGTGAGGGAACAACATCATAAAAGCGAAGAGAAATCCAGCAGAGCAAGGACAACGGTCAGCCAACCGTCATGCCTTCGATGGTGACGAATACAAAAAGAAAAATAAGATGTCAGCACTGAACTTCGAGAAGATAAAACTTAAGAATGGCAAGGTGGCTTTGTCCGGAAACCAGTCACGATCGTTCCGATAAGCCCGTAAAGACCATCACAGACAGATCGTGATGGAGCCAGGCGCACCAGCCTCACACCCTTCTTTCTTTTAACCGCTCGTCTCCTTGTGGCCTTGACGAATCCGTGAGTTATCCAAAATATATTTCCTGAGTGGTTCAGTGTGTATCATTGAGTGGCCACATATTTTGGAGGCGAGATAACACGTGAACACAAAAGCATTTTTTTTGTTTTCTGACGACATACACTTTTCTTTTTGTCTGTTCTTTCGGTGCACGTGTGCGTATGTGTGTGTGCCACACTTGTGCTTTTGAGTCATCTACCTGCGGCGAGGCTGGACCTCTTCGCTCGACAGCGGCTGTGTCCCTGTCTTCTTCGTCGGGTTCGCACCCTTCCGTGCGGCGTCTGCCTCCGCCTTACGACGGGCGTCGGCTTCAGCTCGTGTTTCCACGATGATGCCGATCATCTCCTCCTGCTTAGGGAGGCGACACACGGCGGGCTTCGCGACGGTCAGGCGAGGAAGACCATCTGTGTCGAGTTCCGGCTCCGCGACGCGCGCGGGCTGCCCTGGGCTACCGGCAGGCCTCACCGTCTTGTCTGCCATGATGCGGGTGGTGTGTGGTATGAGAGAAAGGACGGCGAGTACAGCGGACAGACAGAGGATAACAAGGACCAAGCGGCGCGGTGAAAGGCGAGAAGACGACGCCGTTTCGCTTCGTTGGACGGTTTGCGGTTGGTGAGAGAAAAAAAAAAAAGTGGAACGGTGAAAATGTGCGGCTGCTGGTGTGTGTGTGTATGTCGCGAAGAGCGGGTGAGCGAAGGAGGTAGTGATTGACAGAGAGAGAGATGTTTAGTACGAATTTTACTATGACTGTTGGCGGAAACAGCCTCGATGACGCGCGACATCCAACGTTTTGAGTGCGCAGCAGCACACGATGAATCGGCAATGAATCCGCGCGGTGTGTCATCGCGCCCGTGGGCCTGTGCGTCTATGTTCGAATTTAGTGGGACCGCTAGTCGCATTAGATAGATTAACAAGTAAATCAATTCAAAGAAAAAAAAAAGTACACTCACAGTGAAGAGAGTCGTCACGAAGCAGAAGTCACGAGTTCTCAATACTGTGTGATAGCAACGTAGTCGTGAACGGCCAAGTAGACACGCACACACACAAAAAAAAATTAGCGACGAACGCTCAACGCTCACAAGTCGCACAAAATACGCAGCAGCGCGCTTTCTTCCTCCATCGCGCCCATCATCGTGGTGGCGGTGCTGGCCGACAGACCGTACACATCCACGTGTGCTTTCAGCGCTGCCAGACTCGCACACCAACCACGCATGCGAGCAGAGTCCGGAGCAGCAGCGATGTCGGAAATGATGGCATCCATCTGCGCTTGGAAGTACGTGACATCTTCCATGGCACGCGCGTGCTCACGCTGCCGATTGCGGACGTCATCATCCACCTCACCTTCTTTTCCGGCAGCGTGCGTGCCACCACTTCGGCAACGGCTCGAGTGCTCTCGCAGTTGCGTTCGCGGAAAAAGAAGAATGAGCTCGAGTCCTTGAAAGCCGGACTGAAGGACAACGGACTCGTCGAGGAAGCACGTGAGCGGAACACTCACAACGCCGAGACCCATCGCACGGGCGGCCTCTGCCACCTTGCGCTCGCCGTCGGCAATGCGCATAAAGTGCGACAAGACGGCGACCTTGAAGACACGATCGGGCTCGGTTCGATCCGTGTCAGCCGCGTCGCTTCCGTCCTCGGGCCCGTCCGCGCAGAGAAGGAGCAGACGCTTGCAGGTATCGAGTAGTTGGACAATATCGACGCGATAATACAGGAGGTCGGAGCCGAGGACGAGCTGCACAGAAGCCCTTCTCGATACTGTCTGCGGCTCAGCGCTGTCGAGAAGAACATCGTGCGCGAACGTTGCCACCCCTTCTCGTCCCCAGCTTAGAGGGTAGGTCACACGTGCGGCGTTGGGCGCCGGTGTCCCTGCCTCGCGCACCGAGTCCGAACGGTGCGCCGAGGACGTGCGCGTGCCATCCACCACTTCCATGGCGTTCAACACACCCCCTTCACGGACGAGTGCGAGACAATCGGTAGAGGCGTCTGTGAACACCACACGCAGCGTGTTCAACGCGCTCGCCTCTTCATCCGCTCGCTGGACAGTGGCAGAGAGCGTCATGCCGGAAAGACCACAACCACAACCGAGCTCGACTGCTGTGTGCAACGGGGACGCACCGTGTGCACTCCCCACCCGTGCGCTCGTCGCCGTCGAAAGGTGTAGTAAGGCGTCGCCAAAAGGCACCACAAAAGCAGCGAGGACCTGCGCACCCGCGTACACCCGCAGACCCGTGCTGCAGACGTCTTCGCTGACACAAGCTTCGCCCGGATCGCCGGTCGTCGCGGAAGTCACTTCCGCATCGCTGTGGCACGCCACCGTTCGTGCGTAATGCTCACTGGCGGTCGCGCAGGCGATCTGAAAGGACAGGTTTGAGCCACCATGCCGGTCCGTGAGGACATGGAACACTTCACGATGCACCATCGAAAGCGGATCTACGCGCGCTCATGCACACACGTCTCTCCACACCACACCCGAATAAGATGGCACCGCGTCAGAAGAGAGCGAGAGCGAGGGCGAACAAGAGAAGGAGAATGGGAAGATGAGAAAAAAAAGGAGATAGAAGTCCTGGAGCGGTACAGCCACATCGAATGAACATGATTGTTGGCGAGCGGCTCGTCGACTAGACCGCGGGCAAACGAACCAATGAGATGTGCTCCCAGAACCATCCACGAGCTCAGCGGGGCGACTACGGTGAACGACCGGTGGGTGACAGCTCACATGCGTGCACCAACGTATACTGAAGCCTCGCGCCTACACAGGAATCTCCACATGCTGTTATTATTATTTTTTTTTTTTTCGTGTCGCGCACACTGTGTTCTCAATTATTCGTGTAGCTAACCAAGGAGTGGAGCAGGACGGAGAAAAACAACAACAGCAACTTCTTCCCTCTGTTGATGTCCTTTTTTGAAGGTCGCTATTCCTTTTTCAGCTTTTGCAGACGCACGCGGCGCCACCAGCGCTTAATCTTGGCTTGGTGCCAATTGGCGCAGCACATCACCGTGATGGCGATGCCGAGGATGGCACCTGCCAGAGACAAGGTACTGATCACCTTCACAATCATAAAGCTCGAGCTGCGCACACACGGCGCTTCTTCGCAGTTCCAATAAAGCGCGTACCATTTCAGCGGGGCGTACTCGCCGGGGCCGTTGTACACGTGAAAGATGGGGATGCCATCACGTGTGCGTGAAGCTGTGTACTGCCCAGTCGGCGCCACCGCGGTGCGACGCTCGCCACACCCCGCGTACGAGCTGAGCTCGCCAAGCTGCAGAGTACGCTGTACAAGAGGCACGCGTGCGATGTCGGCACCACGAGCATGATCGTCGCGCACCAGCTCCTCTTTGATATCGTCGAGGAGTGCGGTGGCCAGTGCCGCTTGCTTTTCCTCCGGCGACAGATCGCGAGTCAGACGCCGGCGCAGTCTGTTCAGGCGTACGCTGTTCTCGATACGAGGCTGCGTTGAGTAAATCTGAATGACCACCTCGAGCGCGGCCCCAAGCTTCGACTCCACACGGTAGTCGATCGTCATAGGTGGCGCCGGCGCGCCGTTCGGTCGCGCGGTTAGGCCACGCAGCAGACGTCGACCCTGCTCCGTTAGTTGCAGCGTGACGGTCGCGAAGTTACGCTCCACCACCGTCGTACGGTCAAGATACACGCGACGAGGGATGTACGGATACCGATCGGTCACTCCGTTCTCGTTCACTGCGGGGCGCACCAACGTCGTGTAGAGCCAGCCGACATACGCGGCCTCATTGGCTGCATGCGTGAGGCCAGAGCTGGTCACCTCCACGAGCACACGCGATGCATCGGGCAGCAACTTGGCGCCATGTCCCGTGAGTGAGGGGATGGAGGTGCGTGCCTCGTAATGGCGGATCATACCTGTTTTCGCCCGATCGTCGTCATTCGTCGCACGCAGCAGACCGAGCTCACCCACCTCCGCGTGCCCAGAAACGAACAAGAAGCGCGTCGCTTCGTGCCGTTGTAGAAGGGCGAGGAGACGACTGCGTGAGAATGGGTAGAGGTCCCAGCCGAGGTTGGGCTTGTCGTCGTTGAGCAGCACCTGCAGTGTGGAGACAATCACGGTGAGCGCACACTGCGGCCGGCTATACGGGTTGGTAGGGTCCTCGCGGGCGTTGGCCGATGTGTACTTCGCCACAGTATCCTCGAGCCACTGCCACTGGCGAGGGCCTAGGATGTCGTCCATGGGCACCTCCATACCGTCCTCTTCATCCTCATCGCCTTCTTGACGCGAAGCTCCGCGTGCGTCGCGTCGGGCACGCCGCTCCGCGCTCCTTTTCTCTTCCGCGTAGTAGAACTCAAACGCGTGAAGAAGCGCCTCGTTGGTGGTCTTCTTCACCGGATGCCGCTGCGTGCGCACATCCAGCGTGATGGTGCAGAGACGATTCACAAAAAAAGGGAACAAGGGGTCATCGGCTTCGGTCGGTATCGTCGAAACGTAGTACACACCATCGTGATCGGCGCTCTGACGACGAACCGACTCTGGTGCGTTGAGGAGGTCCATGTAGGCCGCTTTAATACCTGCCGTTTGCGGGTACGATTGGGAAGCTCCGCGCTGTCCTAGATCTTGATCGTCCATCACGCCAAGCACCATGCCCGCTCCTGGCCTTTCTCGCGCACCTGCAGGCGACGCTGCCGCCGTCGGCGACTCCGACTGCACAAGCGCCTTCACAGGTGTCTCGACGATGTTCTGCACAAACGATTTGTAGAACGTGTTGTTGCGGAGCTGCGCGTACTTACCCTGGATATCAGACACAGAGCGCGGCGTATCCGATACTTGTAGGCCTGCATCAAAAATAGTCGCGTACGTGGCTGCCCCTGTCCACATCAGCACATCCGTCATCGCGCGACTCCCGGCGTGCGGTGTGCGCCGCCATTCCTGAGCTAACGTGTGTGCCACAGACGACAGCCAGAAGGACTGATCCGACTCTTGACGATTGCAGCCAACGAGGGTCATGTGGGCGATGCGCTGAGAGCCGTAGACGTCCACGTCTCCGTCCAGCGACGCTAGGGAAGTGTGGCTCAGAAGAATGAGAAGTGCGAGCAGGACAAGCGTTGGCCAGGCACGGGTACAGAACAGAGCGCACCTGTACGTGCTCGGCGCGCTCCCTCTTCGTGAGATGGCCGAAGGCATAATGCACAACAACAAGCGCGACTGCGGCAACAAAAACACACAAAGCGGGCCAAAAGGAAAGAACAAAATGGAGGCCAGACAGCCCCTCCAAAAAAGCGCCAAGAGTGAAAAGAGACGAGCAGATGTTTATTGTCTTATTATAATTTCTCCTTGAGTGTTTCGCACAGAACCCCCCCTAAATAACAAAGAGTTTGTGTGTGTGTGTGCACGCCGCGAAAGAAGGAAGCACACCTGCGAAGAAGAGAAGAAAAGATATGAGAAGACCCTCGTGGGCAGGGGTGACAAAAAAATGCCGTGTCGACGTGAGGCCTCGCGCACAACCGCTGTCGCAAAAGGACAAACCTCACCCGAGCGGCTCACAGGCGCAGAGCCGAAGCGGGACATTTACGTAAGAGCTACGCGGCGCCGTCTTGACAAAGAACACGCGGCGACCAACACCACATTGGGGTGTGCTGTGTTGACATTGGACGGATATACGCAGCTCCACATCTTCTACGTCATGTGGATGGACAGCAGAATTTTTTTTCTTTTTTAAATCATCACCTTTTCCTTGCTGCATCTTGCGCAGAAAAAAAAAAAAGAACACACTATGGTGAGCTGGCACACCAAACCACGATACGACGCACGCTTTGAGTACACACAAACACACACGAACACACACAGAGAGCACATCACCTCACAACACAATCATAACGGCACCACATCGCGGATGGTGAAGGATTTCACTTCTGTGGCAGGGATCATCGTTTGGACAGTCTCCAAGGCTTTGACAAGTGTGGTAAACGGTTCTTCACTGACGGCGGATAACACATTGAGCAGATACTCGAGATCGGCCTGAAGCTGCTGCAACGCTTCGGTCATTAACTGTAGAACCTTCACCTTCTGATCCGCTGTCAACGTCGCCGTCGGCGCGAGCTCTGGCTCCAGACGAATACGCACGCAACCAAATTTATTTTCCAAAAACTCCTTCACGGCACCTTGCACGAGCCCATCCAACCAAAACGAGGCGAGCTCCTCGACGACCTCGGGCAGGCTGAGTCTGGCACTCTGAGTTCCATCGGCTGCGGCGCTTGGTGCCGCCCGACGGAAAAGCTGATCCGGCGGCGCTCGCGTAGGCCGCAACACGTCCAGCGATGAGAGCGATTCGAGGGCCAAGGGAAGCTCCATGATGGCCTCCCCGAGCTCGCGCAGCGGTACGGTAGCCACGGCGTGGCTGGTGAGAAAGACTGTCTGCGCTGCTGCCGTCGCGGCGGTGGCTGCGGCAGACGAGGACGGGATGTCAATCACCCAGTTCGGCAAGGCCGTGTACCCCTCCGTTTTCTGGAATACTGGCTCCAAGAGCGAGAGCTGCACACCGCGTTGACACACTTCAGCATGCGCCTCAACCTCTGCGAGAAGCGGCCCCCACAGCTGATCCCCCATCGCACCAGACACTACGACGACGCCGGCGGGATAGCGCTGCTGTATCGTCGCTGAGCACAGCTGATCGTCGATGCTCTGTTTGGCTCGCTCCAAACGCGGCTTGACTTCTTTTTGCAGGAGCACAAACTGCACAAGAAAGATTGCCTGCGTGTCGTCATCGCCACCGGAGGCCGCTTGCGCGTTCCCCAACACGGGGCTAAGTATAGTCGCCATTGTTTCGCGCCAGTTGGGCAGACACATCGGCAGCACCTGATCGGGGAAGTAGCGGAGGGCCTGCTCCAGCGTGACTTTGTCTACCCACGTTGTGAGCGCGTCGAGCGAGAGAAGGCATTGCCAGAGTGTGTCCCAAAGTTTCGCCACTGGCGTCGCGGCACTCAAAGAGGTGTTGTCGATCGCGTGCTTCTTTACCACAGCAGAGGCATCCAAATTCGCGCAGAAGACATCCAGCACGTCCTTCTGATGGAACACAGTGACGAGCGCACTCAACATTTGTGCGGTGAGGAGCTGCTGCTGTTGCTGCGGTGGCTGTTCACAGGTTGCCGTCGAGGAGCTCGCATCGTCCTGCGCGGAGACCTGCACGTGTCGGCGGCCGACGACAGCTTGGCGCACCGTCTCGTACAGTCGAATACGCTGCTCGTTGGTGGTTGACGCGTGCGTCAGGAGAGGCTTGATGGCGAATTCGAACTTCGCACTCACGTGGACAAGGAGAGAGGAGAGCATCTCTGCAGTTTTTCCCCTGTCGCCTGCCGCTGTCTCCGCGCCGGGTCGCGTGAGTTCTCGCACCACCTCGTCCGCCCCTCCTCCCGAGACTGCCGTTGGCGCCTCTACCTTGCCAGACGCGGCTGAGGTGGCGAGCTGAGCGAGGAAGGCGGCCTCGGCATCCACCGCGCTCAGCAGGTGTGGAAGCAGCGTCGTTTGTAGTTGACTGATGGCCTCGTCGGCCGTCATCGCCAGAGACGGTACGGACGACGACGCGGTGCCATTTTCGAGCGCGGTGGTGAGAAAAGCTTTCTCGAGGGGCCCCACACAGTTTCGCGTTGCATTCTGGACGTACGCGGTCAGCACCGCATCGGCACGTCCAATGGCGCTGAGCGTGTGGAAGAGAGTGGTGGCCTGCTGCACATCGTGCTGCTCAAGATGACGGAGGCAGGCCTCCTCCAGGGCGAGCTCGACAAACCCTTCGTACTGCTCCACCGCCGCCTGGTGCCGCTCACCGAATTGTGGCTCGATGCGCCGGAGCTCGGTGAAGTCGCGTTGTACAGCCTCGAGACTCTTCGCGAGGTCGAGCACAGAGCCAAAGTGACTGCTCTTGCTGCGTTCCTGAAAGTCTCGGATGCCCTGATCGAGTCGACGGATTTGTTCCTCGACACGCGTCGCACGCTCCAACGTGTCGGCGCAGCGTTTCAACTTGTCGTAGAGAGACTTGAGCGTGTTCAACTCGCGCATACGCTTTTCCCTTAGCTCACGCTCATGACGCGCGCGGGAGCCATCCGCGCCTGCGGTCGCAGAGCTGTCGGGACTCGCATGGGTGCCCGACTTGGTGAGCGCATCCCGCGTGGTCTTGTTCTCACCTTCTTCCGGCACAGCCGCGGCGATGTCGATCGCAGGATCGACTGTGTCGCCGAGTCGCTGCAACGCACTGGTGACCCGCTCCGTTTCCGCGACCATCTGCTCAAGCTCCATCGTCGCGCGCGGTAGGCGTGACAACGAGAGACGGATGTAGTCCTCCGTTGCCGCCTCCACACTTCGCTCATGCGCCTTGACGCGCACGTACAGCCTCTCCACAGCCGCAGCCTCCGACGGGCCCGATGTGGCGAGCGACGGCGACGACGCTGATGCTGGTTGATCTGATTGTATGGATGCGAGTGCCGTGTTTATCCAGTGCGTGAGCCGCAGCTGCGACGAGGACAAGAGCTGAAGGTCAGCATCGCCGGCATCGGTCGCTCCCTCTACCTCACGCACAGGGGCGGAGGTGGAGGTGGCTTGCATCGCGGATATACCTAGTGCGGTGGTCTTGGCGGTGGGGTGATCGTTCGACACAGCTGTCACACTCTTGGCAGCCACACCGTACTTTTTTTCTTTCTCTTTTTCTTTTCTTTTTCTCTGCTGGAACTGTACAGGAAATACAACGCGTCACAGAGGAGGAGAAGCGGGGAAGTCGCTGATGACGGAGTGGGTACGGCCAAGGCGGGGCACAAAGGGGCGAACGGGTACCTGTATGCTGAGCGAGCTAGGTCGAGAGACATCGGAGCATACAGCAACGTGGATGTCACGACAGTTGCCGGAGACATCCACACACTAAAAAGCGAAAAAAAAAAGCGAAAAAAAAAAGCGAAAAAAGATGACGGGCAGTCCATGACAGAGAGAGAGAGCGAAACACCCGATCGAGCGGGGATCATCGACCCGTCTGCTTTTCCCCCCACTGTGCCCTTCTCACGTATTGAATATTTCAAGTCCATTTTCCGCACTTGTCTATCCACAGCGACCCACAGAAGTGACCAGATCAACATACCAACAACGATCAACAAACGACGAAAAGCGAGACTCACAGATTTCCCCAACACTTTTTCCATCTTCTCACGCACATCCACACCCCCGTGCGCACGCGCCAATGGACGCACTAGATAAACGTCTTGGGTCCAAAGGTACTCAACGCAGAGATGACGCGGCGGTGGTTTAGATTGAAAATGGGATTCGTCGCACGCAGCATGGACACGTCAGCGGCGCTGGAGGCACCACGGATGCCCAGCACCACACCGAAGCTATCTTCTGACGCGGGCTCCGCGAGCTCGAGCGCCTTTGCTTTTCTCTTTGGCACGTAGCCCTTCTCCAGCGCGCGGGTCAGGTACGCGCATGCACCCGATGCTTCCACGTCACGTGTCTCTGCGGAGAAGATGGGAAGATTCGCGAGGAGAGAGGCGTAGTGCAGGTTCTGCGCCTGACAGACACCGGACAGGGAGTAGCACGTGTGGTACGTGTCGTGTGCGGTGTCGGGCTTATCCATGAGACCACCCTCCTCCTTCGACTGGCAGCACGCCAACACGTAGAGCTGCAGCTTGCGTTGGTTAAAGTAAAAGTCGCCGACTTCCGCATCGTAGAATGCCTTGTCGGCCTCCTTTGCCGCTGTGCGCTTCGCGACGTCTGTGGTCGCATCACGCATCGCCCCAGCCGTCGGCATCAAGCTCGCGGAAAACGCAGCGCGCGCGTGCAGCTTCGCCATTGCTGCGCGCTTCGTTCGGTCGTTAGCATCAAGAAAAAAGTCAGTGGTGTCGGCTTCACCCAGCACGCGTGATTCTTCTCGATCCCAGGCGTCGACATCCTGACACACAATGCTGTGTGCATCGAGGAGCTGCGCGTGGTGGAGCAGACACACTTCCCTGGCGGTCAGGGGTACCTCGGGCTCCCCACGCAGCGCCCGCGCGTGGCTGTGGCCAAACACCTTGTTGTGCGCCTCCGCGACACGCAGCAGCACATGTGAAGCACCGACCCAATGGCAGTAACACGAATCCACCAGCTTGTTCGTGCGTCCGTTGAAGCCGCCTTCGAAGGCGAGTTGACGAGCGGCCAACCAACGACGCAGCCGGGCGAGATCACACAAGTGTGTGCTGTGCATGAGGAGCGCCGCGGCCATCGCGCACTGCGTATATGCACCGTGTGCCTCGGACGCGTACGAATTGCAGGCGAAGCCACCCTCGTGTGTCTGGCAGGAGGCGACAAACTCCGCCGTCTGCGCGTTCAACACAGGCGTGAACCGCACATCGTCGACTTTGTTCGAATCGTCCTGAGCGAACGTGTCGGGCTCATCGAGGCGAAGAAGGCGTGTAATGACGGCCGCGCAGTAAGACGCACGCACATCGCTCTCTCCGCCCCAGTGCATGCGAAAACTACCGTCCACGTGACGCACAGACATCAGCCATCGCTTGATCCCCGCACGCGGTAGTTGACGTAGAACATCTGATGGAATAGAGGACGATGAGAGCGGCATGCTGTCATGGCCAGCGCGGCTCTGGCTGTCGTTGCTGCAGTCGGTTAAAATAGCGAGTGCACAGCAGGCGGCGTAAGATGTGGCCATGTGCGGCATCTGCTCGCGTGCGCCGCCGGAGAAGCTCACACACGGACGGCTGAAGTCCACCGGTGAGGGCTGCGGGAAGGCGCTCGTCGTGCGCATCACACGCGCGATGTGCGAGGACGGCTGCGCCTCACTTCGCGTGTGTGACTCTTGTTCCCCCTCGCCCTCTTCTTGATGTGGTGGTGGTGGTGGCGCGAGAGCACGCGCACGACGCTCATCGTCTTGCCCAACGTCGGAAAGACACCAAATCAACTTGATCACGAGCGCGTCTCTGCCTATGCGCGCGAGAAGCTGAGAAGTGATGCCGAGTACGTCGGCCGCTTGCAGACACCAGTACGCAAGCCACGGCTGCGCGGGGTACAGTCCTTGCGAGGAGCCTGGGATGTCCACGAGCTTGCGGTCGAGGAGATACTCCATGTGCTTGCGACGGTAAAACGTCAGTGGGCTTTCATCGACATCAGGATCACCGTGGCTCTCCGCCTTGCGTTGACTTCCATTCGCTGCGTCGAGATCTTCCCACTCGTCGCCGTCTGTGCTGCGCGTATGTGAGGCGCCGTCGTCAGAGGCACGGTCATCGCCTTCATAGTCTGGGTGGAGACGCCACAGAGCGTAGACCTCCGGCTTGTATTTTTTGAGGAACTGGAGTAGAATAAGTTCGGTCTCCCGCTGCGAGGCGATCGTGTGCGTTTCCATTCCTTTCTTTTTCTCCTTAGGCGCTTACCGCTTCTTTTTTTTTTTTTTAAACTGGATTGTATTCAAGAAGAGAATCAAGAAAAGAGCGGAGAGAGAGAGAGAGAGGGAGAGAGGTCTGCCGCAGCGGTGAAGAAGTGGGGCATGAGCATGGATCGCGCCAGGTAGCAGGAGACCTACCTGGACGCCGGTGTACACAGACCGGAGAACAGATATATGAGAGAGAGAGACCGGGAATGGTGTCAACACACAGTGAATTCGTGCTGCACGCGTTCGAGCCCCCAACATGATCTCTCTTTTTTTCTTTTTCTCTGGCGCGTCCACGTGTTCCCAGGAAGTCCCGCAGGCGCATCATTACTTCACGTGCGCGGCATTCGTTTCTACTTTTTTCCCTCGTTTCCCCGTCTATCGTTTTCTCTCGTTTCCACTCGTCGCACCACGCTGGCGGCCGTGATTTTCTTTTCAGTAGCCATCTCCTGCGCCCCCCAAAACCAAAAACAAAACAAAAGTTCCTCACATCAAAGGACTGTGTGCGTCTCGAGCTGAGAAGGGGCGGAGAGAAAAAAAAAAAAGCAAAGAGAAAACCATGCAAATGTCATGGCGGAGCGCACCTCAAGCATCAACCGGCTCAGCGCGATCAAAAAGAGTGAGAGGGTAGAGGAGTCAAACAGTTGTGCTTGACCGAAAGCAACTGTGCGTCAAACACAAGACAACCGCACCCCGTGGGTCCTGAACATATGAGGCCATAACTCGAGGAAATTCCTCTCTCTCTCTCTCTCTCTGTGTGTGTGTGCCGTCCCTGTGATTGCCAGTGGTTCTCCC
>JASAOL010000481.1:0-39497 GCA_030849045.1 Wallacemonas rigidus
CATCGGCGCATCCCAGTCCGCGCCAGCGCACACAGCCATGTACAACGCGCGGTAGGCCTTCAGCAGCATGAAGAGCCGCGCCGGGTTCAGCGCAACGGTGTGGGCGGCGAGAAGGATGAGCGAGACAATGCCCGCAAAGCTGCGGTTGCTGTAGTGAGGGTACTGAGCCAGGGACAGGTGAAGCTTCGTGATTGTCTTGTGCGCGTTGCGCACGACGCTCTCGCGAAGGAAGTGGTTCCAGATGTACTTTTTACCGAGGAATACGTCCGGTCGTGTGGCCATAGTGAGCAGTTCGTCGCTCGGCATGTTTGCGAGCTCCCGTGTGTCGGGAGACGTTTGTAGGAGTTGACACTGCCGATGCGCGCAAGGACCCACCGCACTGCCGTGACGAACGCCGCATCCTATCCCTCGCGCGAGGCGATCATGATGTTGTCAATAAGCGTAAGGATCGTCACGGGCGTGTCAATGTCAACAATGGCAGACGTGATGGCCTGGCCCACGCACACGCTCCAGCGTGCGCCGGTCGGGATGTCTTGAGGCGGTAGAACAGCCCGTCCTTGCCGCGGAAGACAAACGTGTTGCGCACCGTCGGGTCGTGCATCGGGATGGCGTCTTAGAAGGCGTCGAAGTCGATCTGCAGGAGGTACTTGCAGTGCTGCAGCTGCTGGCGCTTGGCCAGGCGTCCGGGATAGCTGACGCGTGGCAGCAACTTCTTGTAGACGACGCCGTTCAGAAGCGGCTCCGTGATCAGGCGCCGACGCCCCTTCAGCTCGAGCACGTAGAAAACGTTGACGGCGTGCCACCCGTAGGGTAGGCGCCCGAATGACTACGGTCCGCGACCACGGTCGCCAAAGTAGGCGCGCTGCGCGTCCTCTGGTGTGGCAAGCTCGAACTTGCCCATCTCCACCGCCCGGCGTGTGTCTCGGAGGGAGAGGGAGGTGGCCTTGATCGTGCGCGACGTGCGCAGACCTTGATAGTAGTCGGGACGGAAGAACAAGGCTATCTCGTCCAGACGGACGCTGGTCTGACTGTGCGCGACGGGTAGCCGGTACAGGGCATCAAAGTACAGGAGCAGCGGGCCCTTCAGGTGCAGGGGCCACTCCATCGTTCGGAGCGGAATCGCCTCCAGCCGTGCACGGAGAGCAGCCGCCTCGGAGTCGTTGTCCAGCTCCTTCAAGCGCACGATCTCCTCTAGCACCTGGCGCTCCTTGAGTCCCAGCGCCTTGGCAGCCGGCGCCTTGTTGCCTAGCGAGGCACTGTCCGGCGCCGGTGGAGGGCGCGGCCGACGCGTGCCTGACGCTCGCCTTCCTCCCTCGTGAGATGGCGGCCATCGCCCAGGTATCGGTGCAGTGTCTCCAGGCGCGTGTGGCCCGTCAGGCTCATCAGCTCCTCCGGTCTCATGCCCTGCGTCGCCAGGAACGGGATCGCGCCCTTTCGAATCGATGGCATCTGCGCGCGCAGCCCCTGGATGCCAGGGAACAGGCGCAGCGCGGGGCGCCGCGTGGAGAGCAGCTCCGAGAGCATGTCCGTCTCGCGGCGCGGCAGGGCCGTGTAGACGGTGTACGGGACGTGGAACAGCGCACCCTTGCCCCGCTTCATCTGCACCGTGATGTGCGTCATCTCGGCGGCATCCAGGAAGCGGCCCGTCAGCGGACGGAGGTCGGTCGCAGGGGAAGTGCTCGTGGTAGGCGTACGGGTTCCAGCGGTAGTAGCTGTTCCCCCGGTGCCCGCTGTCTGGCGTGGTGTTGGCGTCAACGACACGTCGCGCACCTTCAGTCGCTCGATGTCCACAGCGCGCGCCGTCGTGCACCACATGAGCATCGCATAGAGAGACGCCATGGGTGACCTGGCCCGAATCGCCTTTTACATCTTCTCGAACGCGTCGCGCGTCAGCGGCAACGGAGGGTGCGTCTCGGCCTGCTTCATCCAGCGCTTAGCTGCCTTCACGGTGGCGCACCACTCGGGCGACTCCGCTATCAGGTCGATGCCGCGCGCCTGATTCCTGTACAGCGGCAGGTTCTTGAGTGCCGACTGGATCAGGCCCAGCTTGCGGACGTACCTTGCACCAGCCACGGCTTAGTGTCGCTTTCACTTCAAGTCCAAGTGACTCCAACAGATTCTGCAGCTCGAATTAATGACACAATGCTTCGTATAGCAAACAGGGCCGCGGTTGGGGCCATTCACCTCCCAGACCAAATCCGTGCCAAAAATCATCCAGTGTTTCAGATCTATTACGGAAACTAGCACACCGAGCAACTCGCACGTCGGCTCGACCCAACCAGACAGAGAGAGAGAGTAGAGAGGAGGTGGAAGCGCAACGAGCGCAGAGTGAGCCCACGAGCCGTGTGCTTCTTTCCAGCTTTGTTGTTTCCTTCGGCGCTTCCGCGGTGTGCTCTGGCGGTCGCCTTCGGGCTGGGCGGTGGCCACGGCGCCAAGTGGGCTGGCGGGCCAGGAGGGGGCGCCTGGGGGCCGGGGATCCCGCGCGCCGAGCCGCCCCCTCCCCCGGCGGCTAGGAAACGCAGAAGAGCCCCGGCCCCGCCGCGCACCACAGGAAGCAACGAGGGGGACGCAACACGAAACGGCGCGCGAAGCGGACCCCAGGGGCGCGCAGGAAGGCAGCGGCACACCCCTGGAAAGAGGCGAGAAGCGAAGAGCGGACGGAAGCAGGGCCAGCCCAGAGAAGACGCCGGAAGACAGCCCGCGCACCCCACGCGCCCGCATACCACGCTACCCTCAGCAGAACCGCCACCGGCTGGGCAGCGACCAATCGATACGCCCGGAAAGGCGAGTGAGCGCAGTTGAAAACGAGCAAGTCAGATGCTAAAAAGGTGACTTCCAAAGTGGACACGCCGCGAGCAATGGAGAGGATGGCCGTTGGCTCTCCCCGTTTCGCCCCCCCCCCCCCCATAGACAATGGACACACGTGAGAGGCAAACTATCAAGGTGGTCTCTCGTGTTGTGCCTCTTCGCGACATGGCCACCTCGATGCAAAGAAGCAGCCGGGCGTGGTTGGGAAATGGAGGCACTCAACGTCACATGGGTGGCAGCCAGACGCTCCTCACGGTGATGTGTTCCTTGAGGAAGGGGATCAGTATTGTTTGAATCGGTGTAGCAGAAGCAGAGAAAACGTTGAACGCATCGGGGATGGAAGAAGAAGAAAAAGCACAGTTCTCCACACAGAAGTGACGTCGGTCCTCAGCCAAGCCTCCCACGCACTGATACGCAAACGGATCGCCAACGTCGTGTAAGCACGAGAGATCCGAATCGCAGTGGCACAGCAACGCCTTCAGCGACACCAAGATCACACAATTGACAGAGATGCACAAATATACACAGCGTCTGCGGATCAGAACGCAAAGGAGCTCGCGGTTGCGATTGCCACATGAACAGTATGAGGCGACCGCGCTTACTTTACCGGCATCCACTTGAAGGCGTGCCGCCAAGAGACAAGGTGGTCAGCCTGGGGCACCCGTGGAGGCCACGGACAAGCTCAGATTGTCTAGAGGGCCTCGAGGCTGGCCAAAGAGCTCAGGTCAGGCACCTTAGCATTGCTCACGCGGAGATCCTTGCGTTGACTGCACTCCTGCGCGGCGGAGATGTCAGACAGCTGGGGAGGCAACACTATGCGTCGAGGATTGCCAGATGGTCCAGGCCCTTTACGGGAGCAGGGTCCGATACGCGCCTGTACCATTGATAGGCGGCATTTTTTTTTTTTTTTTTTGGTGGTGTTCGCAGTGACGTACCGGCGAGAGGCTGGCAACACCGGCGCACTGGAATACAATGAGCACTCCCAAGTTTTGCACGTGGTGGCTGAAGGAGAGGTCTGAGACGCATGTGTCACTGATTTGCAGCGCCTTCATGAGTTCGCCGTGTCAGAGAAGGGGCCAGGCAGCCCCTTTCCAGCAGTAGCGTTGACGGCTTGGGGAAAGTCGCCAAGGTATTCAAGTCGTCCACCTTTGCACAGTAGCGTGCGTCCACTTCTTCGGGGCTTCGCGCCTCAGAGAGCGCCTGCACATCCTGGACTCGAGTGTCAGCGATACAAACGCCCTTCAAGTGGTGACATTTGTCCAGCAGAAGAAGGGAAGAAGGGAGAGAGGGACGAGGTGCTCACAGTGCGACAATTTTGGCTGCACTGAAACCTGACAAAGCAGAAGAGCGCAGGCACCCTGCATGTTGGTGTGCGCAGCATTCAAAACTTGAACGCACTTCGCCCGTGGCAACTCTTGCTCATTGTCAGATTCCTGCGGCACGAAAACGGGTGCAGGTTCGGTGTACGCCGCCACAACTGGCACCGTGTACTTTTTCTGGTGCGACATCAACACCGTTGACAAGCGTGCGGCCCTAGTGTCACTCGCCCTCAAACGCGGTGCCGTCAGGCCGTTCCTCACTGCCGTCTCCGTGCTTCTGGTCATTTTCACACGGTCCTCTATCTGTTCCGCCTCGCGAGTCGACCATGACACCGTGCCCATGCGATGCGTCGTCCTTGGTCTCATCATCAGTATAGTCATCTGAGGACAGGGTAAGCGCAATGTGTGGCGGGGAGAACGAGGGTGTTTCGCTTTTTTTCCCAAGAAGAATCGAAAGCCGGATTGGACTCGTGACGCCCATCTCGTGATAGTTATCTCACGCTCCGCTGAGCGGGCGCCAGCCGTTGCCGTGACATGAGAACGCAGGTTGTCATAGAGTTCGACGCGCCTACCAACGACTCACACATATTTCCCTATCCTGCTAGCACGCCCTCTCCACAAAAAGTGAAGGTTGTGGATGAGAAGGCGGTCCGCACACCAGCACCAGCAGGACGCGCGTGGACAGATCAGCACCGAGCTGTGGACGAAGGAGCCCCAGGACAGATGTGTGAGGACGTCAACACATCCAGACGAAGTGAGCGGGGAGAAGGTACAGATACGTGTTGCAATGACCGCGCGACAAGTGAGGACAAGGCCTAAGAGCACGCAGAAAGTACGCACACCGAGTCAGGGCTCCGCTTAGGCACCACAGACGCCACAGGAAAGCACCGGCACATGAGAAGAGGTGGAGACGAGCGCCAGACAGTTGCAGTGTGAGAACGCGTGAGTCACCCTGTAGGCAAACGGAACACGAGGACAAAAGATGTGAGAAAGAGATCTGGGATTGGAAGTCATGAGAGGCACAGTGACAAACAAAGCAGATAGCAAAGCGCCGACGGTGAGAAGAGGCAGCACACGTTGACCCCCGTTGGTGCTCGTTAGATCGACAGCGTACATGTCGATTGCTTGCTGCGGTAGAGAACAGAAAAGAGGGAAAGCAATGTGAAATACTATTCCACTTTCCCACCATTATATCGGATACAAAGGCACAGCTGTGGGAAGTGAACAATAAGTGTGTGTGAGCCAATGGAAGTACAGACCATGTGGAACTGAGCTCTTACGACGTGACTGCCGGTTAGTAGAAAGCCACAATAGCCCACTTGGCAAAAAAAAAAGGAAGTGAAAAAGCGGTGCACCCCACAGGAATCAAGAAAAAAGTGTGCAAAGTACGGGTGTGTGAATGAGAAAATGAGAACGCGTGTCGAAGCGAGCTGATCAATTGATTTGCCAGACAACGCGGGGCTGTGTGGCTCGCTCTTCCACACACCGTTCATAGGCGGGAATAGAGAAACGCTGCCTGTGAGTGAGCCCACGACCTGTTCATGGTGTGCGTGGCCCGAGACACATGGTATGCTTTTGCTGTGATGGTCGACAGCCACGCTCAACGATCACTTTGACTTCACCACGTGCCACCCTCGGATCGGATGCCAGGGTGTTTGCAGCCTTTTTGTTGGTGTGTACCACGTCCGAGCATGGGGCCCCTTCACGTGCAGAGAGGCTGCTGAGTGAAGAGCACCACCGCAAGTCAACAGTTCTGAGGTTCGCACACCTACTGAGACCAGCCACGCCTACCACTGAGCCTTAAACAGCGTCGATCCGCTCCAAACATGGCGCACCAGCGAGTGGAGACAGGTCAACGAGGCTACGGCATTGGCGAAATCGAACTGCGTGTAGTTTGGGACATAAACGTAGCCCTGTCAGTGTGGCAATCGCGCTGCGACTAGCAGCAACGAGTGCTTCGAGGCACGGTGCGCCAGCGAGACCTGATAAGTCAACGAGGGAGGAGCAATACTTGCGATCGACGCCTTGGAGCCGAACACACGCGCCGAGACCAGCTACGGATGCCACACTACCGCTGCTGGGATCAACAGCTGTCAAGCACGGCATACCAGAAAGCACGGAGAGGTCTCGAACACTTACATGGTACATGCGCAAGGTGTGCAGATGTCTGCAGGGCTGCAAAGGCGTCAAATCTGTCACGCCACTGCATCTGCCGATATGGAGTAATTCGAGACGTGAGAGGGCACGGAGTACCCGCAGCTGGGAACACGCCTTCAAAGGTGTCAGGTCTCGCACGGCTTCACAGCTGCCCCCACTTCCAGCGTTTCCAAGTGCGCCATACCATGGAGTGGGCTGAGATCGGACACGTCAGTCCCATACACATCCAGCATCCGTACATGACGGCAGTGCTGTCGGAGAGAGGTCACATTCCAGCTCTCAGTATGTACGAAAGCGTCGGTGCACCTGCTAGCCAAGGCATTGACAGGCAGCTGCTGAACACCGAACGGATATCAGTGCAGCCACCACGCACATACACCCACGTACCGCTGCACTCTTATTGGATCTGCTTGCATCGGCTCAACCTCAATGCCTCTGATGATGGAGCTTCCGTTGTCTTGGGGTCTTGCGGAGACGGAGTACATCGCCAACAGTATGACCTCCACCACTGGGTCGCTCGGTTTCGACAAGCAGGCGGGTCTACGGCTGGACTTCGAGGCGTCTTGTGAGATTCCAAAAGTGTGTGTGTGACGTTGTACAGGGTTGAGGTCGCATATCACACACAGCATGCGGAACAAAAGAGGGTTGCCTATAAAGGCGCTTTCGGACAGCGTGCACGCACGCACACGCGAGTACGTACCAACAAGTACAGTATCATTTGAGAGTGCGTCAACAGTGAAGGAATACTGAGACACGACGAGTGTCGCGAAACACAGCAGTGCGGCTCAAACACTGAAGAGAACAGTGGACAGCTGAAAGCACAAAAAAAAAAAAGGGCCCCTGAGTAGTGCGTCATGCGTGAAGTAATGCGAGGAAAACATGTACATGAACGGTAGCGGAGGCGAGAAGCCGCACGACGCAAGGGTATGCTAGGAGAATGAGCGTTGAAAACATCAAAGCGGCAACGCTCAAGAGGCAAACAGATGCAGGAAGAAGAGAGAGACACCGCGCTCTTCCACAATTTCGTCCCAGCATTTAAAGCAGATGTAAAGACAGACGTGGAAGAGGCTGAAAGGAGGGAGCACGAAGACGCGCTCGTTCGCGGTGCCGTCTGTGAGGAGCGGAGAGAAAAAAAAAATAGCGAACTTGTGACTCGGTGTATCGGTGTACAAGCACCACCTGGCTAGAAGCTGACGCACATGCCTCTGCCGTCGGGGTTGTATTCAGTCAGTCAGTGGAATGTAGTGCTTTGCTGCTTCCGGGGCAATCAGTTCCGAAAACTACAGTCCGGCCAGCGGGGCGAGATCCGAAACAGGCGTACCAGAAGTATCCAGTTGCCGCAGCCGACGACATCGCCACACTGATGAAATGTCACTGGCTCGGGTACACTTGCTCACACTCCGCGACTTCCAAGCACGTGGCCGCGCGTCGTGAGCAAAGATCGGAGACGTTCGAGCTCACCACATGTAGGCCTTTACGCTGGTGGCGACTCTGAACGGGTGAAAGGGAGAGAGCGATCGAAGAGAAGACGGCACCCGTTCGCACACAAAGCCTTCAAGTGTGTTGCCTGACGTAGTGCGGCGAGACTTGACACCGTGGTGTTCACTAACAGCTTCCGCGATTCGCGGTACTCCTTCAATGAAGAGAGAGTCGAGTTCGCGGCTCCCAGTGGCGTTGAGAACCGCCAGGGATGATGTGTCACGCAAAGCACTGAAATCAGATACCCTTGTGTTACCTTCTCAAATCTCTTTCAGCTCACGGCACAGTTGGAGCGGTGTAACGTTGGCGAGTTGGGTACACCTATTTGCATGGAGTACTGTCACGTGTAACATGCGCTCCACGACGGAAACACCACATAACCGCGTGTGGCTGACACACACACACACACACACACACAGCTCGCGAAGATGGTATTGTTCTTCTAAGTCAGGGAGGTCACGTAGTTGAGAGCACTCATCAGCAACAAGCAGGTCAGAGAGCGTCATACCATGCAGTGCGCGGAGGACAGATGTGTGCGCGTGAATCACCCAGAGCTTCCGAAGCTGACAGCAGTCCCGTAGCAATGAGAGATCGAAGAGATGGGCTCACGCGCTGGCATCCAGGGCTTGCAATGATGCCGCACCGTGAAGCGCGCCGAGGCCACTCACGAGTGTATGGTCCGCATACAGCGCTTTCAGTTGGCGAAACGTCTGCAAGCGGGCTCGGGTCACAGAGGTCCGCGAGACGTGAGAGTCTAAGCACCTGGAGAGAGCAGCGCAAGAAGCCGGTAACTCGATATCGCTGATGGACATGTTTTTGAGGTCAACGGACATCAGCTGCGGTGCGCCAAACAGAGGCGTGAGATCGCGAAATTTCGCGCAGTGAGATACGTCCACGTTGGCCAAGTTCCTGCACGGAACCGATGCAACCATGTTGAACAAGTTCACGCGGCCCCTTGCTGTCAACTCTCTAGTGTCACGTACTAGAGTCAGCGCCACAAATCTTTCTCGAGCAGTCTCGTTGGATGAATCTACGGCTAATCTCGTGGGAGAGAGGAAACGCTGCTGCGCGAGGCGACGGCTTCCCGCTGAGCAACACTCTGTCGATCAGCTGCACAGCTGTGTGTGACGCTACACCGGTGTGTGCCTTCTAAGGGGCAATTAGAGCACCACGCAATCACTACGTTGCACATGGATACCAGAAATCGGCTCGGACTTCGTCCGGCACAGATGGCCCAGCGGCACATGGGACACGCAGTCACGTTGGCGACGCACGGGTGACAAGAGATGTGGTGTCCTCTCAACACTTCCACAGGGTGCTTCCAAGTGTCTTGACAGCTGCCACTGTGACAGCTTCTCATCAACAATAATGGTCTCACATGGTTCACTCGATATGCGAAAGGGAGTAGGGAAGGAAAAGAGTCACCTGCAGTGCGGGAAAGGCTGTGGCAGTTGGATAAGCAGAAGTGAGAGATGGGGGAGGAGGAGTAAGGTGCGACAGTGGTGAGTGAGGTGTGAGCAGAGTATTGAGTGTGCGTGGAGAAACGGCACTACGCGCGACAATCACTCCCAGCACTCAGGAGAAGGTGGAGGAAAAGAGGGTCCTCCACGGTGGTTTTCCGTGATGCTCGTCACAACAGGTCCACGCAGCTGCGTGGTTTCATTTGTGTCGATCGGATACGGGTGAGGAACACTTTATTTCGTTCCACACCGCAGAACAACAACAGTCACAAGGAAATAAGAAGAAAATGCCCTGGGCATGGGATTGTGGCGTCTTCACGTACTCACGCGAATCAACCAAGTAGGCGTAGATATCTGCAAAAGCGGGAAAGCTCGCAGCTTACGCCCCAAGATGGAGAACGATTTGGCAGCGACAAGGGAAAAGGAAAAAAAAAAAAACATGGTCGGTCCGCAACGATGTAACGAGAGAGCGAAGTGTGCAAGAATGCGCCTAGCCCTCGACATGGGACTGTGCTTTCACCGCGCTTTTGTCGTGTGGGTATCAGTGACAGGTGCAGGAATGGCGCAGCGTGGCGTGTTATGTGGCGGGCTTCTTGTCCGGTCGGGAAAAAAAAAAGTGTCGTATGAGGCGTCACTCTGTCTTGTGGGGTGGTCGGGGGCGGGCTTCATGCTTGCCGGCGATGCTTGTCGGGGGTCTCCGGTGGCTGCTGCCTGTTCCGGGCGGCTTCGGGTGGGCGGCGCGTGCCGCTGCGGGAGGCCCGCGCGCCGGCCGAACAACCCCCGCCCCCACCCAAAGGGGAGCGACCAACGCCAACCCGCCCACGCAAAAAAAAAAAAAAAACGCACAACCCCCCTGCCGCCACCCCTCGCCTTCCCTCAAGCTCCGTTATTTTTCTTTGAACGCGCCCTTGTTTCTTTTTCCTGCACTCTTTCCTTCTCTTTTTCCTTCTTCCTTGTTCGTTTAGTGGTCTCAGATGGCTTCCTTCGGCGGCATTCTCGGACAGCCAGGGGCAACTGGCGACTTCAAGTACGTGAAAAAGAAACTCATTGGCACAGGATCATACGGTGAGGCGTGGCTAGCCCAACGCACAGCAGACAATGCGGTGTACGTGGCGAAAACAATGGACCTCAGCAAGATGTCCGCCAAGGACCGGTCGTACGCCCACAGTGAAATCAAGTGTTTGGCCATCTGCCACCATCCCAACATCATTCGCTACATCGAGGACCACGAGGAGAACGACCACCTCCTGATCGTGATGGAATTCGCAGACTCGGGAGATCTTGACCGCCAAATCAAGAGCCGCGCGCAAGACAACCTCAGGTACTTCCAAGAGCACGAGGCACTCTTCCTCTTCCTCCAGCTGTGCCTGGCGGTCAATCACATCCACGCGCGCAAGATGCTGCACCGGGACATCAAGGGCGCCAATGTCTTGCTCACTTCCACGGGTCTCATCAAGCTTGGTGACTTCGGCTTTAGTCACCAGTACGACGACACGGTCTCCGGCGTTGTCGCGAATACGTTCTGCGGTACACCCTACTATCTGGCGCCAGAGCTGTGGAATAACCAGCGCTACAGCAAGAAGGCTGACGTGTGGTCAATGGGCGTACTGCTCTACGAAATCATGTCCCTCAAGCGTCCATTCACCGCCACGAACATGAAGGGTCTCATGGCCAGGGTGCTCGCTGGAGCTTTCGAGCCACTACCAGCTCATTACTCAGCTGACTTTAGAGATGTGGTGCGCCAGATTCTCGTCATCGACGCCAACGCTCGCCCGACGGTGCGCGATATCTTCCGCATCCCGTACATCCGCGAGGGCCTCAAGGTCTTCATGCACACCGTCAAGAAAAACAGCCGCATCCCAGACGATGTGAAGACCGAGCTTGTGACTCACATCACAGAGATTCTCTCGAGTGAAGAAGTGGAGCAGCCCCAGCAGGGCAGTCTGGTTGGACAGGTGAACCAGAACATCTCGTTCCGCGG
The DNA here is from genome assembly GCA_030849045.1 of Wallacemonas rigidus. Taxonomy (NCBI): domain Eukaryota; phylum Euglenozoa; class Kinetoplastea; order Trypanosomatida; family Trypanosomatidae; genus Wallacemonas; species Wallacemonas rigidus. The sequence goes on from JASAOL010000481.1 coordinate 11,205, forward strand.
CTACGTAAACAAGCTCAAGGGTGGCAGCTCGAGCCACTCGTGGAAGCGCAAGTATCTGCAAGTGCAGCGCGGTCACATCATTCTTTCCGATACGGACACAGACACAGAAGGGAAGGCGCTAAGTCTGGAGCAGGTGCAGAGTGTTTGCCCCGTTCCACTCTCTACTGCTCGTAGAGAGTTTGTTTTCGCGTTGAATACAGTTGGTGGCAAGTCCATGTGGTTTGAGGCAGAGTCGCAGGCGACGATGGAAGAGTGGATTCACGCCATCCAGCAGGGCATGGGTGTAGCCTAAGCTTCCGCAGTTCCGCGTACTTTGCGCCTTCCCTCTTCACTGTGGGTGTGTATGTCTGTCTCGCTCATGTATGCAAAGAGACAGCGAGAAGAGGTGTCGCTGGTAGATCCATCCACTTCTCTGTTTGGGCAACAGCTGACGGCGCACAGCTTACACAGACACCAGCCCTCTACGTGCCACCTGACCGCCTGTTTTTTTTTTATCGTGCTTTCCCTTTCCTTTCCTACGTCTGTGCCCTCCTTCTTGACCATGTTTGCCCAGCTGGTGATCTGCGATTGTCCTCTATTGCGTTTTATTTTCTTTGCTGCTCGCTTTTCGTTCCTTCATCCTTGTGGCCTCTGGTGCGTGTACATGAGAACCTATCCTTTTTGCTGGTGGGTTGGAACCCCGTTTTCAAGGTGTGGTTGAGCCCTCTGTCACGCCCCATATGTTCTCTCTTCTGGTGGCTCCTCGATGGTGCTTGAAAGTGTTCTTTTCCCCTCGTCTTCCGTGCGCATGTTTGGTTGCTGGATGGCGCGCGACGGACAACACCGTATGTTGGTTGCGCATCATTGTCTTGGTATTTTTCGTTGCTGCTCTTCGCTGGCAAGACGTTATCTCAGAGCTTCATGATGGATGGGCAAACTGTTGATGTTGCTTTGTCGCTATGTTTTCTCTCCGTGCTGTCGTACGTGTGAGCATCCGTTCTCTCTTTTACCATATCCCCCTTTTGTTTTCTTCGCTGACAGTTGACAACACAAATGGGAAACTTGTGCGGGTGTGGTACTGTCCGTGGACGCCCAACACTGAAAAAAGCCTGTGCAGGTGGAAAAGCAATGTCAGCCTAAGTCACTCCGACTGAAAGGAGGTACATCGCCTCCTCCAACTTCGCCTTGTCAACGTCGCACGTCTTCAGGTATCGCGGGGCTACCTACGTTGCGGCACTCGCGCCAAGCCGATGTGCCCTTATTTTCCCCCTCTGCCAATGTGTACTGGCCAACGTCATTCACACAGCTCTTGGAGGACGACGTGTTGCGTGCCACCTGTCATGGCACCACCCGATATATTTTAGGCGCACCTGTCATCTCTCTACCTCTTCCCTGTTCCATCTCTCTCTGTCTCCCTCTCTCACACACATGCGCGTTTACACGTACTCGTGACGCACCCGACCTCCTCTCTCGTCCACCGCATCTTCTCGTATCACATGGTGCAGTTTCACGCACGTAGGTTGCCTCCTATTTGTTGTTTTTGCGTCGATCATGGAGATGGAGACGGCGTGGGACGGGTGCGTGCTTGGTTTTAACAGCCCAGACACCTTCGCTCAGCACGATGACACTCTGTACATGCCGGCAGCCAATGGTGTCATTGTGCACGACGCGAATGGCGTGAACCGATACTGGAAACCCACCCGGGAGCTGTATAAGATTGACAAGATTGCGGTGAGCAGCCGTGGTATACTGTGCCTCACGGAAAAGCGACTAGAGGTATCGCTTCTTTTCTACCGAGTGCCGTCTTGCCAGCAGATGAGCGAGGTGAGAAACGCGGCCGCTGTCAGTATTGAGGATATGGCGTTCTCAGGTACAGGCGACGTGTTGTACGTGTTATGCACTATTCCGACCAGCGTAGTCAAAGTGTACACTGTACAGGCAAACGGTACGGTGATGCAGAAGGAGTCGCTGTCGCTGGCGCCTGTTGGGTTTTCACGGGTTCACCCCGAGCCGAGCAGCAACGCTAGCTTCTATGTATGGGGTCCACACAATATTTCTTACCTCGTCGCTGGTACCAGCGATACGGCTACACGCGACCCGTACGGAGAGTGCATGCGCCTGCAAAGCCGTCACTCGCGCATCTCTGCGTTGCTACCCACCGAAAACGGTGTGTTGATTGGGTACTGTGATGGTACACTGGCTTACCACGCGCTTGGTCAAGCGGAGCAGTCCGCGCGCCACCTTCTCACCGTAGTCAATGCTCGTGGCTCCACCGCCGCTGCTATCACGTGGATCGGTGCGGTTTCTGATGTCAGCGACGCCGATGCCGGTGCGGAGGAAGCCCCACATACACCAACCGTCTTTGATGTAGCGGATAGTGCGGGCTGCTTGTACCGATGCCGCCTCGTCTTGTCACCAGCCCTCCCAGACACCACCTCTAGTGGTGACGGTCGTCAGGGACAGGCCAATAGTGCACATGTATATTCTCTCTGTCACCTTGGCAGCTCCATTGCGCGCGTCGAATCCGTCCACGCTCGCGCAGGCTCTCCGTACTATATGGTGGCTGCGAAGCGCGGTGTGTATGCGGTGGACACTCCAGCCATCGCGTCTGCTACGACAGGTGCCCGTGCTGTTGTACGCCAGATCTGTGCCCGCAGCAGTGCGACTGTTCGATGTATCTCTTTGAAAACCGATCGTTTTGTGATTGTGGCGCGGAACGGTGACGTTACGGTGTCCTCTAGCAGCCATGCCAACGGTGGCGATAGCCCCCTCGAACGTCATCACATCGCTTGTCGTACCCACGTCGTGGATGCGACCCTCTTGTTCGACCGCTTTTTAATTGTGCTGTGTGAGCGCGATTCCACTGTGCGCTGTCTCGACCTGCTTCATGAGACCGACAACGTCACTACCTTTGCGTTTGACCAGTTCAAGCCCATCCACTGCTGTGCAACAGACAACAGCACCGGCAGTGGTGTGAATGGTGTAGGCCGGCTGCTGCTAAGCGACGAAGCATCTACGCACTTTATCACAGTGCGCATGGGCCCTGCCACATCATCGGCACGACCACGAGAGACCGGAGCTGATGGCATCCAGTTTGAGCGCCTTGGCTACGTTGAGGCCGCGCTGTCAAGCCCGCTCGCTTTGTTGTACTGGCTACCGACGCAGGACGGTCGATTTCTGGCGACGTGTGAGAACGGCGAGCTCTACCTTCTGCGATACCCAGAGGAAGGCGACGCCTCAACCGAACACTCGGCCGAGGTACTGACTGAAAACATATGGCGCCTGGACTTCCCCGTCGTGGAAATGTTCGCCTGCCTGGTGCATGCCGATGTCATCAACCTGCTCGTACACTCAGTCGACAAGGACACAAAGCTGTACGCCGTCGACCGTAAGCGCGAGGCAGATGGTCGCGTGCTGCGGCCCCTTTTCATGATGCGCGATCACGAGAACGGCGGTACGGTATTGCGGCGCTACGATAGCACCACCGTTCTCTCTGCTGGGCACGATGGGCGCATTGTCTTGCGTGATGTGAGTCACTACCAGAGTAAGCTCTCACCCATTCCACCCTCCAAGGAAAAGCGGAAGCCGATTCAAGAACTGTGCGTTCGCCACGCGCACGAAGGAGGCATCACCGCTGCTTGTTTTGTGCCTGCGCATCGCGTGCTTGTGTGTGGTGGCGAGTGTGATGCGGTTGTGACAGTGCTGCCGGCCAGCCCCGCAGATGACACCACGCATTCCGGAGGACCAGCCGTTGCCTTGACGTGGCATGACGTGGCATATGTCCCTTTGAACGATGAGGCCAATGTCCTACTCCAACGCGAAGACGGCGATGTCAACGGTGGCGTTGACACGAATGCAGCAGCTTCACCCTTGTCGTCGTCGTCCGCGCAGTCGAAGGCAAGCGCGAAGATGGCGCACGCACTCGAAACGAGGTCGCAGCTGTCAGCCACAATGGAAAAGCTGAGGTCACAGTGGAACGCGGCCATGCAGGGGAAGGACGATGACGTGCCTGTGGAGGCGCTGCTCATACCAAGCAAGCAGGAAGAATTCGAAGCGGCGTGCGACGCAGCCATTTTTGACATGCGCGAGCGTGAGTACTACAACACGCTCATGAACGAGTACTTGCAAGACATGCTCCGCAAGCGCTGCTGCGACTCGATGGATGTGGGGCGCGTCAAAACGACAAGCATCACTCAGCCGAGCCTCGAGGTTCACAATTTCCAAGTCCTCAAGTCAACGCGCACAGCGGAGCAGGTGATACGTAAATTCCAGTTTCTCCGTCGCGTACAGAAGCGAGTTGGGCACGGTCGCGCCTTTTCACCTCAGTCTACCGCGTCACTCGCCGCCGCCGCCGCCAAGGAAACACCACAAGACCTTCTGTGGCAGCCAACAGACATTTACACCACGTGCCGCGCCGTGGTACAGTTGTACGTGTTGAAGGGGCTCATCCTCAGCGAGAAGGACGACTACAACCGTCGATTTACCGCGCTTCGCGAAAAGAAGAGGTCGGTGGTCTCCCTCATCCAGGAGCGCACAAGTCGTTGCGTCCAAATCCGTAAACAATTGGGCTTGCACGACACCGCCACGCGCACAGCCCGTGCCTCCACCACATCGGCCGGTGAGGGTGCCAACGACGGTCAGACTGACGCAGAGGAAAAGCCTCTTCCAGAGTTGTTTGTTGTTCATGTGGACCGCGAAGAGGACCCAAACACGCTTTTTCAGATATACGACGACGAGCTTGATGAGGAGGCGCGATCCCTCGTTGTCAAGGACACAGGGGCACGCATCTACTCACCATCCAACGAGGCTGCCATTAAGCAATGGATGGATGGCCTCGAAAAGGATGTGGAGGTGCTTGAGGTGCACCTCAGGCCGCCAGAGTTTGCCGATGAAGCGCGCGGGGAAGGCTACGTGCCGCCCGACGAGCGCACTGACGAGCAGGTGCGCCAAGTTGAGGAGTACGAGCGGCTGCTCAAGGAGGAAACGGAGGCCGTCAACACAAAGCGCGCTGCCCTTCGAAACGAGTTTCGATCCCTCCAAACCCAAAACCGTGACGCAGCGGCGGCGCTGGACGTGGAGCTGAAACAGCTACGTACCGCGAGGCTGGCTGTGTCGGAGCGCGTCTGTCACTACGAGCTCCAACAAGTGGAAATGGCCCGCCGCTGTCTTCTCCCGTTTTCGCTGACACAGGCACACACTGACTTGCTTGCTAAAAAGACGAACCTCAGTCGGCGGCTGCGGAGTCAAACCGTGTTGCTAGAGGCGCGTCGCGACACAGCGAATAGCGTGCTGAATGAGCTGGAGGCCATGGAAGAGCAAGAGACCGCTTTTGCCACCCGTGTGCGTGACACCGACCCGTTCACGGACACGCAACATGGTGATAAGCTCTTCCGGCGGTTCTCGCGGTGGAAGAACAAATTCGATGAAGACAAGGCTGAACCAGTTGAACGCGCGGCCCGGCCAGACGAGGTTCCAGAACACCTGTGGGAGCACTTTTGCGACCACTGTGCCACCGTCGTGGAGGCGCGTCAGCGGATTCGCGCGCTCGAGGATGTGCACAAGAGCCACGTCGCGGCGTTCGAGGAGCTTGAGGCCGAATGCCACCGTGTGCGCGGACTTATTGAGCAGTGCGACAAGGACGTGTACCAGCTCTCTGACGGGCTGACACGCACGCTTCTAAACACGCGCGCACTTTATCAGCTGCAGCAGGGTCAGGTGCAGGACGAACGGGTTGTGCTCGCGTCTGAGTTCGCGTCGTCACGGGTGCGTTGGGTGAATGACGTGCATCAATACAACGAACTTATCCTCGCCAGCGACAGCGAGAGTACTCGTTTGCTTGAGAAAATTGTGCAGCGGGAACGCAATATCAAAGCTGCCCGATGGGAAACAGAGCGGCTTCGATACGGCGCGGGCACACTGCAGGTTGAGCTCCGGCAACTGCACACGCTGCGCGTCACCCGTCAGATGCAGGAATGGATGGCGGGTGACACTGACGTATCGGAGGAAAAGACCCTCGCACGCATTGATGATCACATGAGGTACGTCGAGGAGAGCATGAACCGCAAGGCCGAGGGGCTCAAGAAGGTTATCCAACAGCTTAAGCACCGCATCGCCGAGCGCAACACGGAGAATGACATCGTCGACGGACAAACTCAGCAGTTGCGTAGTACCGTCCACGATCAAAGCACCGTCAAGAGTTTGGTGGACTCCCACGCAGATGGATCCTATTGTCACGATCAGCGTGCCAAAGAGATTTACCAGACAAGTGAGCTCGAAGAGCTGGCCCGCTCACAACAAGAGGAGCTACTTCGTCTCAAACGTGAAGTCGACCGCCTTCGGGAACGCACGTTCCCCTCGTTTGCTGTCGTCTCCAAACGCACCACGTAGCCGTCACGGTCACATGCCTGAGTTGTTTGCACCGCGTCATAACACGGAAGAGAGAGCGCAGCGACAACAGCAGCAAAGGAGGGGGGGGGGGAAGCGGAACGAGGAAAGCAAGGGTACGTGTGCTGCTATTGCCGTTGATGTCGTGGGCATTTCAGACATCTTGTTCTGTTCGTGAAGTCACTTCCGGCAGCGCAACAATCACAGTAAACCGATACCACAACGGCTGTTTTTTTTTCCCTTTCCGCTCCCCCCGCCCCGTCCCTTTCCTTTTGCGTGGTCTTTTCTGTTTCTTTCTCTCTCTCTCTTTCGCTCTCTCTCGCTCTCTCTTTTCCATACTTGCCTTTCATGTACATACGAAACCTTGATGACTAAAAATCAGACACCAGTGCGACTACAGGTCACATTGTCGCTCTGCTTCTCGGTGTGATGGCAAAATGGGGAACGAAGCTATGGGCACACATCGATATGCTCCCCATACACTTGAAGCATCGTCTGTCTTGTGAATCGAGCCAACGACCAACTACGTGTCCCGGAGATGGCGCGTCCATACACACGTGATGCAGGCACGCTCGTACTTGCCCTTCAGAAGACCGAGAACAATTCTGGCAAGCACAGTTGTGTCCATCATCCATTCATGTCTTTTTTCTTCCTCTGCCCCCCCCCCGGCTGCTCCCCAGTACTGTCTTTTCTCTCTCTCTCGCTCGCTCTGTAGTTCTTCGGGATTCTTTCTCTTCTGTTTCGCTTCGTGCTCAAGTCCGTTGATCAAGTAGGTGTGAGTCGAAGATGGAAGACTCATCTGCCGCGAACGAGGAACGCGAAACGTACCTGCAAACAGTGGAGGAGACGCTCAGCCGTATCGCTAACCACAAGGGTGTGGTCGGGTACTTCGTCATGGAGCCGGCGTCCGGGAAGATCCTCAAATTTGCGGGATTTGACAACAGCATGCGTGAAGTGCGTCGCTATCTGTCCAAAATGAAGGGTTTCATTGACCTCGCCGCGTCAACCGTCAAAATGATTGACTGGAGGGACGATCTCACGTTTCTGCGAATCAGCTACAGTAACTTTGATGCGCTAGTGACACCAGACCTCGACAAACAGTACACCCTCGTTGTGATTCAGCACATTGGATGAAGTGCAACGCGCGCGTGTGTATGTGTACGTCTTTCAGTTTGGAGGCTCCAAAAGATTATTTTGTATGATGTTGGCATGTATATAGCACTGGTGTTGCGATGATTTCATGTACCTGCAAACTATCTTATCTGCTATGTCCATGTATCTCCTTCTTTTTTTTTTTTTTGTCGCTCATGGTCGGCTGCCTCCACACATCCGCTTGCTCATCCCAGACACGTGCTCAACACGACCCCTTCTTCTGCCGAGACTTCACTCCTCTGGACCGCTCAGGTGCCAATGCTTACACCTTTACTCACTCTCCTCCGCCCTTCCTTTTTATTGTCTCGTGTTTTTTTTTTCCCTCCACTGCTTGTTTACAACGGTAGCGTGCAACACACCTTGGGACCAGAAAATCCCATCCGCTTCGTCGCGCACGTCGTTCATTTCACTCTTAACGGTAGCGGACGCTCATGTACGCAGTGAAGCCTTGGGGCCACGTGGCGCTCATCGGTAGCTCCGTTGGCTCGTACGCCATGGGCATCGGCATGCGGTGGCGCGAGTCTAACGTGAGTATTGTGGAGAAGCGAGGCAGCCCAGCGTACGAGCGTACCACGCACCGCCGCTGTGTGCTAACGGACCAAAGCGTGAAGCTGCTCACTGATTTAGGCTGTACGGAGCGGAAAATGCGGTCTGTCCTGCGACCTGCAAATGGCTGGCGGTTTTCGACACCTCAGTTAGAGGTCCTACGGGAGAGCACACACTTTCCTGGCTGTGCGTTGGGCGAGCCAACGTATCACTGCTCGGAGGGTGACCTGCTAAGGATGCTACGGACAGAGTTCATGCGCTTTGGTGGGGCGATGCAGTGGGACACAATGGCGTACGACGCATACGACAGCAACGATGGCACTGGCACGTGGTGTCTTCGGAAGGACTACGGTCTCGGTAGCAACACAGAGGCCATTCTAACGACGGCAGCGGGTACTCAACTTGAGTCTATACTCTTTGTGGAGGATCCGGAGCGCGCGGCTATTGCGTTCGATGTCACCACAGGCACTGCTGTTCTTGACGCCGCAAGTCTTCTCCGTATCTTTGGCGCGAACAGCGATGTCGCGATTATTGTTGGTGCACGCACCGCACTACACTGTTGGCGTCTTGATAGTGCACGGTGCGCGTGGAGGCTGGTACGCAAGGCAACGAAAAACACAGAAGGGTTCGTTGTCCCAGACACGCTACACGACGTGCTGAAGGAGATGTTGGTCGCCTCAGATGATCGATCATCACGCCCGTGGATTATCCCAGCGACCACACCTGCCATTCGCGATGAGGCGTCGCACGCCAAAGTCAGCATCCTCGGTGATGGCCTGCTTCCCGTGGATGCATTCGAGTGGCGCGGAGACAATGCACGCATGATGATCGAGGAGGCCTCCGCCGTGTGTCGTGCGTTTTACAGCAAAAAGTACCACCGGGGTGATGTTGCCTCGCTTCTTCGTGAGGTGGAGCAGGACTCGCTCTCACGGCGTGCCAATTTGCTCAGACGCGACATAAAGGATGCCGAACATTTTCTGGAAGTGCACGCAGAACTGGAAGGTGGGGACGCAGCCGATCACGGGGGCGGTTTTACTCCCCGCGTTGAAGCTGAGTAGCTACTCTCACTCGCTTTCCCAACTATCCGCGCTGAGAGAACGAAAAAGAAATAAACAAACAAAGAAAAAGCACAAAGAGTACGCGTGGTGCGGTAGAGATAGATTCTTCAGCGCGCAGACCGGGTCGTTTCTCAGCAGCAAAAGTAGTCATATGACAAAACGTGCAAGTCGCGCGCACACAGGCACATGCGCGGTGGGCCGCCGTGGCCACACCACATGGCTGCTGCTCCTACTGATTCAGTGTTGCTCTGCGCTGGCATTCATGATTCTCCCATCCCTCCTTCCTCCATGACCTCACGGGACTCCTGACAACAGAAGCAAAACAGGATACAATCGACGCTACCCCAAGAGGGAGCCGTGCTAGCCAGCTGCTACAAACACAATAACGCTCCAACGGGAAGAGGCGAACTCAGCACCACTTCATTTGCCCAGCTCTGCTCGTTTTCGCCGTCGTCTGACTCTGTCCTGCTCCGATGGATCCCGATCAACCGAATGAGCTGACAGCATGCGGTGTGCTCCCCGATGGCACCCGCTTCGTCGTGCCAGAGACAATGTCTGTCCTTGCCGCACTCTTGACGCCCAAGTCGTGGAAAAGCCCGTCAACACTTGTGTGGATTGTCATGGGACTGGCTGTCTGCGGCACAGGCGCGTTGTTCTTCTATCACTTGCTACCGTTATGGTTTTTCATCGCACAGTTTGTGTTCTGGCGTCTGGCTTACAACATCGGTATCGGCTACATGCTTGCCACGCAGTCGAAGGGCCGTCGCTTTGAACACTTTTTCAAATGGTGCATCACTGTGCCTGGCGTCAAGTTGTTCATGGAGAAATCAATCGTCTTCGAAGACAACACCGAATACCGCGTGGCCAATTTTCCGGACGAGTTCAACGCGTGGATGCTGTTCCGTCAAATCGAGAATATCATTCTCGCCAATGACCTGCTTTCGTACGTGGTGCTCGCCGTTGTGTGCTGGAAGCCCATGAGCCTCACATCACCTGTGGACGTCGCCTGCTTTCTGGTGGGTGCCTTCTCGGTGGTGTTTGCCTTGTGGTGCAAGTCCGACGCGCACCGTGTGATTGGTGACTTTGCCTGGTACTGGGGCGACTTCTTCTTCCTTCTTGACAAGAACCTCACCTTCGACGGCATCTTTCAAATGTTCCCTCACCCCATGTATACGGTTGGCTACGCGTTCATCTACGGCGTGCCTGTCATGGCCAAATCCTACACACTGTTCTACGTGGGTGTCTTTGGTCACATGTGTCAGCTCCTGTTTCTGGCGTTTGTGGAGAACCCGCACATTGAGCGTACGTACAGCAATGGCAGCACTACCGCGGAGAGAGAAGAAACACGCAAGGCCATCCGGGAAAAAGGCTACCTGGGGGACGACGAGCTCGTTGTATTCTTGCACTTCAACATTTTTCGTGCCAGTGACCTTCTCCTTGCTCTGTCCTGTGCGTACCTGATATCTATGCTCTTTTGTCCGGTCCCTTCCTGGGCATTCGTCGTCCACTACATCGCGTGGCGGCTGTTCCACAGCGGCTTCCTTGGCTACTTGCTGTCACGCCAGGCAAAGGAGAACTGGTTTTCACGGCGCTACCCCACACCGCAGCGCGCGTTCAACAACTGGAAGCGCATCTACAACGCAAGTGTCACGATGACCAACCTGGCCTACTTGCTTTGCGCCATCAAATTGTCGATGTGGGACGTGCCAGTGCTGGGTGGTGGTAACATTCGCTACTTTTCAATTGTGCTTGGGCTACTGCTCGTTGGTGTCCACGCGTACGTCAGTCTAAGTATCTACGATACACTTGGTGATTATGGGTATTTCTACGGCGATTTTTTCATCTCCGATATTCCACCCAAGTTGAACTACAGTGGTGTGTACCGCTACCTCAACGATCCCGACACCACTCTTGGTATGGCCGCATTCTACGGTGTTGCATTGATTTCCGGCAGCCGGCAGATGGTGCTGCTGGCCATTTTTTCGCATGTCTGCGTCAAGGTGTTCGAGTACACCGTCGAACGACCGTTTATGCAGCTGCGCTACGGGACAGCAGTGCGCGCGCAAAGTGGCGTGGCCACAGAGATCCAGCGTTGCCTCACATTGTCCAAGGCCCAGTACGACCAGGGTATGCACAAGCTCAAGCGCACACTGGAGGTTATGAAAGGCACCGAGCAGAATGCGAAGACTAAAGTTGCTTAAGACTGTCTTCGACTGGTATTCACGGCTCCCAAGAGGCTTTCTTATTTCCTTTTTGTTTCTCTACGCTCCTTCGACTGTAAGCGCGATATCAACATGTTCTTTTTTTTTTTTTTGCTTTTAAGGGCTGGCACTACGAAATGATGGGTTCATCTCGCTCACCGAGTGGAAAGAGGCCTTGCTGCCGCCGAGCGGAACAACATGTTCCACTATTTATACACAAAGCACAGAAAGAAAATCTAGGAACAGCTCCATTGCCACAGAACACGCGTGGGCCACATACACGCGCACTTTGAGAGAGTTGCACACATCTGCGAATGCCAGAGCAAGTGAGCCCGCTCTCCTATTTGCATCGAGATCTACTATTTTGAGTGCTTTGTGAGTACCCTGCTGCATGTGAGACGAGGTGAGTCGGCACGCGAGAGCAGGCAAATGAAAGAGCTTCTTCAACGTACGGTCGAGCGACGTACATGACCCCTCTCCCATTCCCCCTCCCCTTTCTGGCTCGGGGGGGGGGGGACAGTACATGTTGTGCTAGCGCTCTCTGCGCCGTCTTCTCCAAACATTACTCACGCTTGAACATATATATACACGCTTCTCCGCTTCCTTTTAATCTCCGGGGTGGATAACCTCCGCTAGTATTTTTGACACACAGAAGCGCAACGAGATCCGTTCAAGTATCCTTTTTTTTCCCCTCTCTCCTTTTTATTTCTTATTGCTTTTCAGCTCCCCTTATTTTTCGTCTCTCTGACTGTATCGCGTTCGAGGTGCTAGAGTAAGGGTAGCGTCACGTCATAAAAGGAACAGCCACGAGAAACGCGCTGTTGCGACAACGGCATAGTACTTCATATTGCTCCTGTTGTTTTGTGCTGAAGGACCGCGCCAATGTCGACAAACGGAAAAAACGATACGTCCGATGCGATGGACAACTCCGACGACAATGTTCGTTCCGACTACCCCTTTGGCCGCAGCAGCCGATGTGGCAGCGCGGCGAGCTCCCGCTTCAGTAGCCGCCTCAGCCGCCGCTCCAGTGTCCGCGATGAGATTCAGTCACTGGATGAGTTCCTGCGAAAGCAACGTGTGATCCGGTACATGCAGGAAGAGCGCGAGCGCGCAGACCGTTCCAAGATTCTGCGGGAGGAGCACGATGCGTGGATCGAGTTCCGTGCGAACGAGCGCTCTGAACGCCTCAAGTACATGACCGAGCAAGAAATCGCCGAACTCCTAGAGCGCGAGGCACACGAGGCTGCCTCCGACAACAAGGTGGCTGAGCTCGCAACCCAGCGTGCTGCACAGCAAGCCGTTCGCCGCCGTGAAGCCACCTCCGGTCTCAAGAAGAAGGAGGAGGAGGCCGAGACCGCACGTCGGCGCAGTGCGGCTGACGTCGCGGATGCCCAGCGGCTAGTAGCGGAGGCCGCAAAGGAAAAGGATGCAGCCTTGGCTGAAGTCGAAGACGCTCGGAAGCTGGCGAAGGACATTGAGGCCAAGCAGAAGGAAACGGCGGAGCGATGCCGTCAGCTTGAGGATGCCCTGCAGGAGGCTCGTAAAGCCGCAGAGAAGGCAGAGGCGGCCCGCAAGGTTGCCGAAGACGACGCCTATAAGAAGGAGGATGCCGCGCGCAAGGCCGCTGCTCAGGATAAGGAAGAGCTTGACAAGCTTCGCAATGAGGCTGCGGAACGTGCGGCGCAGATTGAGCAGCTGAACAATCAGCTGCGGAATGTAGTCGACACGAAGACCGCTACCGAAGCCAGCGCGCAGCAAAAGGACGCCGCCATCAAGGTCTTGCAGAAGCAACTGGAGGTGCTCCAGAAGGACCGTGAGGCCGCCGAGGAGGAGAAGGCGTACCGTGAGCGCTCCCTCGCTGAAAACCTCGCCGCCAAGGACGAGCTGGCTCAAGAGCGCAGGGCCCGTCGCGAGACGGAAAAGAAGCTCAAGGACATCCAGAAGCAGCTTGAAGACGCCAAGAAGCAGGCGGATGAGGCCCAGAAGACAGCCGCCGCCGCTGTGGCCGAGGCCACGAAGAAGAACAAGGGCACCGCCGCTGACGCCAAGAATGCAAAGGAGCAGCTGCAAAAGGAGAAGGACAACCGTGAAAAAGCCGAACAAGAAGCGGCACGCCTCAAGGATGAACTGGAGCAAGAGAAGCGCGCGCGTGAGAAGCTGGCAAAACAGAAGGACGTGCTGGCCAAGAACTTGGCGTTTGCCGAGGAAGCGCAGACCAAAAACCGCGATCTGGACCTCCAAAACTCGAATGACGTGCAGCAGCAGCTCCAAGACATGGAGCAGGAGAAGGCCAACAGCGATGCCCGCATCGATCAACTGCAGAAGCGCCTCGATGACACGGCACGCCGCCTGGCAGAGGAAGAGGCCGCACGTGCACGGTTTGAAGACCTCGCGGCACAGGCAGTCGGTCAGGAGCGCGGCCCCTCCCAAGAGGAGCTTGCCGCCGCGAAGCGTCAGCTTGAGAATGCCCAGCGGCAACTGGAGAACGCCAACCGGGAGTCAGACGAGCTTCGTAAGGGATATGAGCGTGAGATTGACGCCCTTAAAGCCTACCTCGGCCGCCTGCGCGCGGAGCAGCGCGAGTGCAGCAACTCTCCGCACGAGAGCGTAGCGCGTAGCGCTACGCCACGCACTAGCCAGAAGATACCGCCCAACGAAGGTGGTGTCCGTCGACCAGTGCTGCAGGTTCGTGACGGCATGTCCCTGGCCGAGGCTCGCCGTCTGAAGGAGAAAATTAGGGGCCTCGAGGCACAAGAGCGTAGGCGCAAGTCGGCAGACCGCAGCGGTGCTGAGGAGCCCAGTCGCAAGCCACGTGCGGCAGCCGAAGCTGAGAATCGCGCCGCGGCGCTCGCCAAGGAGAACGAGGAGCTGAAGCGCAAGTACGAGGAGCTCGCAAAGGCGCAGGAGGAGAGCAACGCGGCACGTGCGGCGGCGGAGAAGGACGCGGAGGTGCAGCGTGCACGTGTCGCACAACTTGAGCGCGAGGCGCAAGAGAAGGCTGCGAAGGTTCAGACGCCTTCTGCTCAAAACGACGCGGCGCGTGAAATGCCCGCACCACAGTCGACATTCCCGTCCAAGCACTTATCTAGCAAGCCCAGCCCGAAGGTTACCAAGACATCACCCCACTCCGCCAAGGCATCTCCATCCGTGACCTCACCCACGGCGCGAGAGGCAGCTGTCGCTGTCGGAAGCGCACCGACGGATGCTGATAGAGGCGCCAAGACCCCCAGCCCTACGAAAGACAAGAAGAACGTAGGAAGCACCAGCAGCAAGCCAGTGCAAGACAAGGCCAGCAATACGGATGCCAAGAAGGACGCCGAGAAGGACGCCAAGAAGAACGCCAAGAAGGACGCAGGCGTCGAGGCAGGCAGTAAGGGCCCCGTCAAGAAGGAGAAGGCCAAGTGCTGCTGCTAAGCCGTTCCTTGTATGTCTCCCTCCGCCCCTCCACCTGCTTTGAGGACAAATCATCACATAGTCAAAAGTGAAATCACATCACATCAAAAAAAAAAAAAAGCGAAATAGCCGGAGCAATGATTCTTTTCTATCGTTATTGTTGTTTCTGTTGTGTATCCGCATCCTCACATATCCATGCCTGCAGGGAGTGGATCCACTTGTACGACTCACTCTCGGATTGCTCTTCGAGCGCGTGACCGCTGAGTGCATACTCTGATAGTGAGAGGCTCGCGCCTTTTCTTTTTTCATACAAGTCTATCGCGCTTTTGATCTCAAGCCCGCTTTCGTACCGGACTCTTGCTCATCGTACCATCATTCTCATCATCGTTACTTTTGTCGGAATGTCATTCATTGTGTGTTTCTTTTTTTTTTCGTCTTTTTTTCTTTCTTTGCTGTTCGCGTGGTAGTTTTTCGTTTCTTCTATGTTTTCCCCTCTTTAAGCACCTCGTTCGGCTCGTTTGCGGGGCGTTTGGTTCTTTTCGCACCTTCTTTTCTTCACGTTTGGTTCCATGTTACTCCGCACATCTCCTTTTGTAGAGCTCATTCAATGTGAAGTGTCTATTCACTTTGTTTGTGCCAACTGCCACTTCTGTGACCATGCTGGCTTTGACAAGTCCCCGCGGCTACCTGCGTATGGCGTGCACAATCCGACTCATTCAGTGGGTGCGCGTGTGCGTGTGAGGGCGTAGTCGTGCGGTGTGCAGCAGAAGATAGAAGCGAGCCCAGAGAAGGTGTCTGCACTCCGGCCGTGATCGCTGCTGCTGCTTTCACGCATTTTTGTTCTTTGTACTTCCCCAATAAACGACAGTGTACACCCATATTCATGCAATAAGATGGAACAAAGAAACAAATACGATAGGACCCAATGCGCGAGAAATCTCTGCGCGTAGCAGCGGAGGGCACTGCATCGCACACGGTCGTCCTTCACGCGACAGCTGCACGTGGGAATGAGCCGCTTGCTCGCTAGCTCAGCGGACCTAGTCTCGACGCCCATCGCCTGTCGACACCATCGAGCTAAGAGAATATTTTTTAGGAAAGAAACGGGTGCGCCCTTTGTGCGCCCGCGTACGATTTGCGAGAGGTGGTGTCCTGTTTCCACCCTCCCCGCGCAAAGATGTGCGGATGAAGGGAGCTAAGACGATCTTCCCGCGCAAAAAAAAAAAATCACCTCTTTTCTCTCCTCACCTTTTTCTTTTTCTTTTTCAAGCCACAGCACCTCACGGCTTCCATCGATCGCTGTGTGTACAGAGCGAAAGCACCACTGGCGTATCATCGATTCTACCCTTGACTTCTCTTTTCTTGTGGTCCTTTTAACTTTCTGTGCTGCGGGCAACGATACTACGCACCACTGACTTCGCTTTCATCCGTAAAACTTCAACAACATTGAAGGAACACCACAATACTTTTGAAATGACGGATAGGTCACCGTCCCCAGGCGAGTCGGGTCTGTGGAGCTCATTCACATCTTCACCGTCGTGCGTTCGGTCACGTATAAGCAGCTCGCGGACGTCTCGCACACCACGCAGACGTTCCTCGGCCACAAGTAGCGTTCAAATCGATCAAGACGCGAAGCAGGCTGATGCGATTTGGGTCAAAGCGCAGCAAGAATGGAAAGCTCTCAAGCGCTTGGCGCTGCGGCAGCGTGAGCAGGAAGTCTGGGTTGAGCTTCTGAGTGACGAGAGAGCGGAGCGGCTTGCCATCGCACCTGATATGAAGTCACGACGGACAAGCCTTGTCAGGCCGATGCGATGCCGAAGCGAGGCACTCGTGTCTTCCGAAGACTCGACGTCTGTGCTCCTGTCCTCATCGATGCAGTTTGAAGAGGCTGCGCAGGAACGCATACCAGCCTTTGTTTGTCAAGGACGGTCCATCACTCCTGAGCAACTGGGCTCAGAGGGCTCCTATCTGCACTGGCGTCGCTGGTTTCGAGGCATTTACACAGAGGCCAAGGCTGTTGGGCCGCCTGAGACGGATAGTGGTGACGTGATGCCACTCGAAGCCTCCTGTTTCTTATGCTGCAAAAGATGATCGAATCGTAAGCGAGCGAATCTCACTCGGAGGATGGTGCACTACTCGCTATCAAACGATGTGTGGCAAGGACAACGAACGGTTCTCGAATAATTATCCAAACGGCTTCGTTAGACATGTGACGGTACTGGCCGCGCGCTCTCTCTCTCTCTCCAGTCACCGAATGATCCTCGACTTCTGAGCGGGGACGCAGGTGCCACAGCGAGTGCTCACAGACTGCACCGCTCGCTGTGCCTCCCTCACAGCTCATTCTCATTCTCCTTTTCCCCATTTTTATTTGCGTATCAATCCGCTTTTTTACTTTTTTTTTCACCTCCACATCCTGTTGTTGTTCCCTTTCGCTGCGATGCTTCTTCTTCTTCATTTTCCACTTCTCTTTGATGCCCATCCGATCCCGCGCGCCGTCTCCGAGTGCCGCGTGCTTGTGTGCAACAGGCTCTTCTCCTAATGCGTGCACATCTGACTCGCGCACAGTTCAATGAACAGGTGAGTCAGCTCATCTCCCGACAGCCGGCTGACGGCTTGGGATGGAAAGTGGCGCACGTCTCCTCTCCACTCAAAGGCGAGCAACGGTGGATGCACGGCCGTGGTGGTGTGCCCTGTTTACCGACGACACACGTCATTGGTGTTCTGTTTTTCGTATGGTACAACGCCGAGTTTGGTGTGCCCCAGATCGGACTCTCGCAGCTCGGTGATGACGCAACAAAGCTTCAGACAGCCTTTCCGTACCTGCACTTTATGAACCTGTCCTCTGTAGATTGTGACGTGCCAGGGGAAGCGGGTGCGCCGTCTTCGGACGCTTCGCAAAAGTTGCTGGTCTCATACGTTTTCGTCGAGACGCTAGCGCGATCACTGTGGGTGGTGCATCCGTGCGATACGACGGCTCTTCTTGACTGCGCTGCCGCCGATGGCGTGAGTGGTGAGGCACTGCATCGTTTCATCAAAGCTGTGGGGCTCTTCGTTCGCTTACCAATAGAGCTGCAACCGTCGTAAATGTCATGGTATCATGTGAACAACAATCGTAAAAGGAGCACAAGATAATCAGGAGACCAGAATACCAGAATGCCTCCAAGACCACGTTGAGACTAGCTGCAAATACACAAAAATGGCTCCTCAGCAACTGTCAAGCGCGTGTGCGTTTGCTGCCGTTCATTTGAGCACGTGCATATCTCCTAGTGTAGCGCGCCTTTCACCACAGGCTCAGTCTCGTAGCGCGTCGATCGTCCTACAGTTCGCCGTCACCCGTCCACTACTCCGCATCTTTCTCTGGTGTTTCCGACACGCTCTTGTGCACGTGCCTGCGTCATTTTATTATCAAGAAAAAAGTCAAGCATGCTTCGCGCGGTCCGTCTGTTGCGGTGCTCAGCGAGGCAAGGGCCTTTCGACCCCTACAAAATTCTCGGCGTGACGCCAGGGGCGAGCAAGACGGAAATCAAGCAAGCGTACCACAAGCTGGCTCTCCGCTACCACCCCGACAGTGGTCCTGAGGGGAACAATGAACGCTTCGCGGCGGTGAACGAGGCGTACGAAGCCGTGAAGGACGGAAAATGGCAACCAACGGCAGAACAGCAGAAGAGAGATGCCGGTCCAGGCGCGCACGGCTGGGATCCCAAGTACCGAACGTACACATACGAGGAGCCCGGCTCCACCACTGAGGCGTACGTTCAGGGTGACGTCGCAACCAGGCTGCGATGGTTCATGGTGGCATGCTTCGCGTTCATTTTTCTGCGTCTCTTTTTCTTCTTCGCCTATCCCAGGACGAAGCAAGCGGTTGTGGCACCCCTGGAAACCGAAAGTGTGCACGCACAAGATGAAAACGGTGAGACACAGCCCCTTGTGGTGCCGCCACATCTCCACGAACGGTACTATGGCGAGCAGCCCACCTCAAGCGCGACCTCTGTCATGGTCGATCCACTCGAACGCAAAGATCGCTATTGACGTGGGACAGCACCGTTGGTGGGAACGGAAATGTGGCGAACAGGGAGGCGAAAAGAACAGGTTAACCAAGAGGGGAGCGCGGATCTGTGCAGAGTGACGCACTCTTCTCCCGCTTGGTCGCTTCGCTTCTTCTGCATTCAGGACATGTACTGTGATGGGCACGTCTTTTTTGTTTTGTTTTGTTTTCGGTCCACATCTACATTGCTTGTGCTCTGGTTGGTCGGTGAATGGCATTGGAAAAATGCCCTGTCCACACACACACACACACCTTTTATAGATGTCAAGTAAGGAGAGAGGCATTCGCAATTAGTGGCGAACATATCCATACACGCAGTGTCAGAAGAACACGGTAAAGTAGAGCCCCCAATCGCCCACGCAACGTGAGCATCACCACACGCTTACCACTCATCACGACAGGCATCCTCTATCATTCCCTACACCCTCACTGTGCCACTGTGTCGACAGTCAAGTCCAAAATCAAAGTCATTCTCTCTGTTTGCATTGTGTTGCCCTTTATTTCTGTTTTTCTCCGGTCAATTCTGATTGTGCTCGTCTCCAGTGCGCACGTTCACGCACGCTGACAACACAAAAAGAGTCCCACCAGCGTCACCGGTACCTCGCTATGCTTCCGCGCACGGCGGTCCAGGTCATTGTGCCCAAGTCCCTGCGTGTGCGTCACTTTGGGTATGAGCTGGCTAACGGGGTCAAATGCATTGTTGTGCAAGACGCTGATGCCAAGGTGCCCGCTGCTGCCATGACCATTCGCACTGGGTCGCTGAAAGATCCCGCCGCCGTGCAAGGCTTGGCTCACTTCTGCGAGCACATGCTCTTCATGGGGACCGAGAAGTTCCCGAAAGAGGGCGAGTATGACAGCTTCATCACCAAGAACGGTGGCAACAGCAACGCCTTCACAGCGAATGATAGCACCACGTACTTTTTTGAAGTCAGCGACGGCGCGCTGGAAGGTGCGCTCGAGCGGTTCGTGGAGTTCTTTGTGTCCCCAACCTTCGACGCCAGCGGTGTCGAGCGGGAGGTCAAGGCGGTTCACAGTGAAGATGAGAAAAACCACAGTGTGGACTACTGGCGCCAAGAGGAAATCCTCAAGACCCTGTACAACCCCAAGCACCCACTCTCGCGGTATGGGAATGGCAACATCACCACACTCTGGGAGGAGCCACGTGCAAGCGGGATCGATATCCGTGAATCACTGCAGAGGTTCTACTCGGAGTACTACACATCCGAGGCGGCGTGTTTGGTCGTCTACAGCTCTCGTGACCCTGAGTCCATTCTCGCGCTGATCGAGCCGCCGCTTCTCCGTATGAAGAAGGCCCCAGCCACTACCTTTCACTTTCTCGACGCCTCCGAGACGCTTTTCGCGCCTGACCGTGCGGCCACCTGGCTCAACATCCGCACGACCAGCAAGTCGCGGAGCATCACCATGACGTTTCCCATCCGGTCTCCTGCCTCCCTGTGGCGTTCCGTGCCCAGCTCGTACGTGTCTCATATTATTGGACACGAGTGCGACTCCTCCGTGTTAGGTGTGCTCAAGCACAAGGGGCTTGCCACGGCCATGGTCGTTGGGCCCCGCCAAATCGACGACGACTTCTCGTTCTTCTCCGTCACCATCTCACTTACTGTCCGCGGCTTTTCAGATATTGACCAGGTCATTGGCCTCGTCTACCACGGTGTTGGACAGGCCATCGCACACGGGGTAGACCAGCAGACGTACGATGAGATGAAGGCAGAAGATCGCCTCGGCTTCGAATCTACGGAGGTGAGCAGCCCTGCGGACCACTGCGTCACGCTCTCCTCCTCAGTCCTGGGAACAGATATCGAGCACGCGTTGATTGGGGAGACCGTCATTCTGGAGGACAACAAGGACGCCATTCTCGCCTACGCGAAGCAGATCACACCGGACAACTGTGTGTACGTGTTGCAGTGGGGCGACCTGCCATGCGATGCGGCCACCGATGCTGTCGCTGCTGACGGCGCAGAAAACGCTGAACAGAAGGACAAAGATGACGAAGACGAAGACGAAGAGGAGGTGGCGGGGCTGTCGGCAGAGGATCTGCTCATGGTTCTGCCTGATTTCGCGCAAATGAAGGCGAACCAAGTCTCACGCTTCCACCGCGCGCCGTTTGCCAGGACGTCCGTACCAGAGGAGTACATTGAGATGTGGAAGGCTTGCATGGGAGGCCCTTACCCTCACGAGATGCAGCTTCCTGCCTGCAATCCATTCTTGGCGACCGATCTCACCATCTACACCATGCCCAGCGAGAAGCTTGCGGAGCCGAACACCCACATCACCTCTCCACACGGGATCACGTTCATTCGCCAGGACCGCAACTACCACAAAACATTCACGACGTACATTCGGTGGGAGGCCCTCTCCCCTGTCTCGTACGCGTCACCAAAGAACCGCCTGTACACGCGCGTCATGCAGTCGGTCGTCGAGCTCGCACTGACCGAGATTCGCTACTACGGCGAACTCGCGGCTCTTGAGAACTCGATTCCACTTGACGTTGGTGGTCTCGGCCTCATTGTGTCGGGCCCTTCGGAGAAACTGGTGTCGTTTTTCCTGTCCATTCTCGAGCATGTCTTGGACGAAAAGATCCTTGCGACGACAGAGGAGCTTTTCGACACCTACCTCGAAGAGAGTGTGCGGAAGATCAAGAGCATTGCATCTAAGCAGCCCTATCAAGTTATCGGTAGCTTTGTGTCGAAAGCTGTCCGTCCTCACTTTTACACGTTCCAGGATATTCTGCGGTCGGTTGACGCGCAGCGCAGCACTACCAACGATGCGGCGAGCGGTGTCTCGTACGAAGGCTACAAGGCGTTTGTCCGACAATACCTGAGCAGCGGCATTCGCTTCGAGTGCTACATCGCGGGCAACATGGCATCGGAGACGCATATGAAAGAGGCCGTCGTCGACCGCGTTGAAGCGACACTGAGCGCGCGGCAGGTGCCCGTCCCGCCATGTGCGTCCATTCCGCGATTCCGCGATAGCTTCCTCCTCGAGGCACGTGAGGTGGAGACGGCGTCGTCCCTGGCACCTATTGATGTGGTGCAGCTCTCACCCTTCAGTGAAAGCGACCCGAACGTGTGCGTGAATGTGCTCATGTGCGTTGGCAAGGTGACAGCGATGACGCAGGTCATGTGCGAGTGCGTCTCGAAGTTGTTGTCATCCTCCTTTTTCAATGCTCTGCGCACACGCGAAGCACTGGGATACGTGGTGTCCGCAGGCATGATGCCGATGAGCGGCGCGCTTCACTTCCGACTGCTCGTGCAAAGCGCGCTGCCCGACGTGAACACGACATACCTCCTCTCCCGAATCACCGCGTACTTGAGCGCGGTTGAGGCACAGCTCGATAGCGTCTGTACTGAGGAAGCGGTTCAGACCATCTGCAAGAGCCTCATCACCGTCCGTGAGAAGCAGCCCAACTCGGTGGCACAGGAGGCGATGCGCATGGAACTGGACTACCTGCATGCAGCCGGATCAGACCACCGTGAGAAGGAAATCGCCGCGCTCGGTCAGGTGACGGCAAGCGACATCCGCACCTTCCTTCACGAGCACATCTTGAATCATCGCACGAAGAGTCAGGCGCTTGCCTTGGTTCTTCACGCCACACGTTGCGAGAAGCAGGATCCTCTCCGCGCGCTAAATCCTGGCCTGCACAGCCTCGACCTTCCGCCACGACGCGAGGATGCCGCTCAACCGGCGGTGGATGAAGACGATCTGAAGCTGCCGACATATCACGGTGGCGCGCCATCACTGACGGTTCGCGTGTGGGATTCGATCGCCTCGTACCAAACGGGCCTTCCAGTGGTGTCGAGCCACACATTTTAATGGTACCCACTGTGTTCTCAGCGAATCAATGTGCGCGAGGACGGCCGCGTTCGGTTTTTTTTTTTTTGGTTAAAGAAGCGTAGTGCGTCACTCAATAAGTACATCGAACAGAGTGATGGAAACGGTACGTCACACATTGAGTCACGGCTCGCCATTCCGTCACTAGTGGTGGTTGTGGTCGGCTCACAGCTCTGACAGCGCGAGATGAACAATACCGGCAATCACTTCAGGTTGTGACCTTATTTTGGATGGGAGCTCCCTCTTCCCTCCTGTTCTCCTTCCACCCACTCGCACACGCAGTGTTCCGTTTCCCAACCATCTCGCTTACTGTTCCCCCTCCTGTGTAGTCATACCAAAGCCATGTCAGCCAGAGGCTCCCGAATGGCACAAGAGCAGTCACAAAAGCACCTCAATGCTAGCCAGGAGCTATCGCTGAGCTCCTCCCATGGGGCCACGGCTGACGCTATCCGACAAACAGAGGAGTGCATCGCTGTCCTCTCCTCGCTGCACCACAGCGTGCCACCTGTGGTCACTTTCCGTGTGGACGACCGCACGTTCGCGGTGTCCCGTGACGTGCTCCTCAAAGACCCGCAGTCCCTGCTGTTTGTGCTGGCGAACGACCACTTTGCACGGTCGACTCGCCGAAAACGACCGAGAAACCAAAGTACAGACGACTCCCGTGAAGGGTCGGCGATCAGAATCCCAAACAGGGACCCTCAGGTGTTCGCGATACTGATGAATGTGCTGCGCGGCTACCGTCACGCCGTCCCCGAAGCCTGCATGGACGCCTGTCGCGAGGAAGCTGCCTTTTACGGACTTGAGCGGAGCTGGCAGGCATTGCACGGGCCCGCCCCGAGCTATCGATTTCGGACTACGGTTTCGAGCAGCAAACTCAACTCGGAGGCTGTCTGCGCCGTCGCTAGTGAATATTTTACCATCGGGAAGCATACGATCGATCTGCTTGTGGCACAATGCGACCGTGTTGGCGTCGGGGTCATCGCGGAGGGTATCAGTCTGGAAGACCGCGAGGCCTTGCGTGCCGGTTTCGGTTGTGCGTTGTACTGGAACGATGGGAAAGTCTCCACGAACTTTGGTGCCTTTCAGATGACCGAGACAGGGAAACCGTTCAAGGCAGCGGCCCTCATTCAGATTACACTCGACGCAGACGAGCAGATCGTGAGCTGGATGCTCACCGATGAGTGGCGGGTCGCCTCTTTGCGCCTTCCGCCCGCAAGGGGGTTCGCCTTTGCGGTCATGGTATCGCGCACGTCCCAGGTCAACATTGTTCCCTCCAGCTAGAGCTTGTCGGGTTTAGACACTCACGTACTGTCAGTCAATGTGGCTTGTTTTGTGTTTCTCGACGAACTCGTCTTTTGCTCAGATACTCACAAACGACACGTACGACGGTCGCCCTCCATGCCGCACTAAGGGTGCTTGTTCGAAACAGGTGCAGGAAAATAAAATCACAGTGAAATGCGGATGTCACGTGATGTCCCTTGTTGCTCACCAGATGCTCTTGGCCGTACTACGCAGCCGCTTAGCACGTCATTGTGGGACATTTGTCCTCTTCTCATCCGCACTCATCTCGATTGCGATCCGTCTCTTTGTCCCTCGACTCTTCTTTTCTTGCTTTACATGCTGACGCGTACGCTCATACGCCGTGGCGCACAACAGCCTCCGCTTTTCATTTGACTTGCTGTCTCATCGTGTCCATGGCCAACGCAATACGTGACGGCGAGGGCGATGACTTCCTGGACCAGATGAAATCATTTGCAGACGCGTTCGACAAGGCCGTCACCTCAGTGCTTCTTGACCATGAAGTGCTGGATATTTTGCAAGATGAGCGGTACCAACGTGATCGTCTGCTGGACCAGGAAGAAGAAGCGTACTACCTCATAGAGCGCGCATCGTGGGCGTGTCTTGTGCCGTTGTGGAAAGATCTCACCAAGGATGTTCAAAAGATGGCGTTCACCGAGAAACTCATGACGCAGTACTACGACCGGGTTGTGACGGGTGAAAAATGGTGGAGCGATCTCATGTCGCGGCGTGACTCCATCTCGCAGGAAAAGCGACACTCCTCACTCTCTGAGCTATAGGTCGACGAACCCTCAGAGACGGCTGCGGTTCTTGTGTTGCTTCCTTTGCTTTTTTTTTTGTTGTTGTTGTTTACCAATTTGATCAGAGAGACCTCTTTGCTTGCTTTTTGTGTGCACCGCCTCTTGATAGAATCAAGACGAACCACGACTACTGGCTCGCATGCACAGTGGGCTCGATCAAGATCCGCGCTAACTTGTGCTGCTTCCCCTCCCCCCTTCGGCCCCATCGGACGCTTCTTCGCGATCACAGAACAGCCTGTTCGCTCCTTGTCAACACAACTCTCACCGACGGTAACTCTTTACTTCTCCCCCCACCTTTTTCGCGTGCGTGATGCAACGGTTCCCTTTTGTTTTGTGCGTGGTTTTTTTTTTCTGTTGTTGTTACCTTCCTCATCCGACGACTAGTATCAGTTCGCGCGTTTTCTGATCTCTTCGTGCCTCAACTAGCTGTCGGTCTTGCTCTCTCTGTGTCGAGGCATGAGTGGCCCCACCCCTCGGCATCAGACGATTGATGTGCGCTCGTCATCTTCGTCTGACACCCCGGCAGAGCACTCTCTCTGCGATGGACTCGACGGCTCGTATTCCATGGGTCTCCACATTGGCGGCTGCCTCATTATCTTGTTTGCGTCCGCCCTCGGCTGTGCCGTGCCGATCATGACCAAGTACGTGGAGTCGCTGCGTTCGAACCCGTTTGTTTTTATTGTCGGCAAAACGGCCGCAACGGGTGTGCTTCTTTCGGTATCCACCATCCACCTCATCAATGAAGGCACGGTGGCATTTAATCAGCCATGCGTCCTGCCGTTCTTCAAGTCCTACTCCGCTTTCAGCTTTCTGTTCGCTCTTGTCGCTGTGTTGCTGATGCAGGCCCTGGATCTGAAGCTGGCGGAGGTTGCCGAAGGGTGGGTGCGCGCAAAGCACACGTCAGGCATCATCATTGAAAATAGCGGTGCCCCTAGCGATGACGGCAAGCAAGGTACGAGCTCTTGTGCACACGCTGCGGTCGAGGAGGACGAGCGTCGTCCTGTCAACGAAGAGATATCACCGCGCTGCCAAACGGTTGCGGTGCGTGCTGAGGGCTGTCATCACGTGTGTGGTGGTCATAGCCACGAGAATCACTGCGCAGAGGCTCACGGACATCAGCACATCTCCGCGCTCCCACCTGAGGAAATGGGTCACATCCGCCGCGTGATCGCGGCCGTGTGCATGGAGTTTGGTGTGGCGCTGCACAGCATCTTTGTGGGCATCGCTGTTGGGTTGACCACAGACGACGAGCTCAAGCCTCTTTTGGTGGCACTGATCTTTCACCAATCCTTCGAAGGGATGGCGATGGGCTCACGGCTGGTGGATGCCAGCTTCGACCGCAAACTGGAGACGGTGTTGGCGCTCATCTTTGTCCTGAGTGCCCCGCTTGGTATGCTGTCCGCAATCATCGCTGTGTCTGTGTCACGCGATGCGATGTCAGGAGGAGGTTTCGTCACCATGATGGCGTCTCTAGACTCGTTCTGCGGCGGTATTCTTCTCTACCTTGCGTTCACGCTCCTTCTTGGTGATTTTGTGTCTGACCTGAAGGAGTTCGCACCACCAGGCGCGGAAGGATCTGGGAGGAGGAAGATGATCATGTACGCAGCTGTTTGGATCGGCATGCTCATGATGGCTGCTGTCGGCAATTGGCTATAACGGACCGACTAAAGGTAAAGACAAGAAAAGAAGAGAGCGCTCTATTTCCGCACCGTCTCAACTGCCCTTCTCAACTCACTTTACTCCTTCTTTCTGTCGCAACTGAACCATTGACTGTTTGTTTCACCTTTGTGTGTGCACTTCTCTCTCCTCAACGGACATGTTGTGCCGGGGAAGGGGGGGGGGAGTGCTTTGATACAAATAAATCCAACTATTGTTATTATTATTTTTTCCAACTCTTTTCTGACTTCCTGTTCGGTGTACATCGTCAAGTGCCGCTGCTCACGTGAGCAAGTAGTACAGACCCGTACTCGACCATGTCTCACCAGTGCCTCTTTTTTCGCTCAAAGTTTCTTCACTTTTTTTTTCCCGACGTTTGTCGCCTTCACCCTTTCTCTCGCTTCAAAGGGTTATCGAAACAATTTTTGGTGCGCTTTCCAATGGTATCGAAAAGTGATTCTATTGTTGTGTTACTTTGCGTCCATCTCCCAACGCCTCACCCTTCAGTAGCACAGCTGGCTGACAGAGGCGCTCGTCTTGTTTTACTAGGTCTTCCTTCCGCATGCCCTCCGCGCACAGTGCAGCCAGTGGGCGTGAGGTGATGATACTCAGTTCTCCCTCGCGCTCGTGTGTCGTCTGCATCACGATGTGTTCTGTTCGTGTGCCACAGGGCCAGCAAACGCGCTTCTCTCTTTCGCACAGTCACGTGCGCATTCACACACACACACACACACACACACACTCTCTCTGCCCGCGTCTTCTCGTACTGTCCGCCTTCTGTGCTAGCCCGCTCAAGACACCTTCCTCCGCTTAACTGATAGTCACTCCTCCTCCTCTGAAAAGAACTCCCACAGGCATGTCTCGCTTTCCCTCGCGCAGTTTGCTTGTGCTGTGCGCGCTACTCGTGGTCCTCGCCATCCCGACACACGTCGTGCGTGCAGAGAACAGCACGAGCACCACGCACGAGCCCGTGCCGACCAACTGCGACGGCGTCACCACCTTTACGCACTTGGAGGGGTGGACAGACAGCAGCCGCGTCGACAGCAACGCGCTGTACCTGCTCAACCTCTACTACAGCGCAGACCCGGCCAACGATGGAATCGTACAAGCCCTTCAGGCTGGTCTCACCGCATCCCTCGAGGCCAGCAACTACACCACAGGCTACGGACGCAGCATCGTCGTCGTGAACGTGAAGCGCGGCTCCATCGCAGAGAATCTCCCCGACGTGTACGTTGACGAGGCCGTCTGCTGCTTCGGTGAGCGCCTGTTCGGCGTGATCGGCCCATTCAGCGACTACCAGACGACTAAGCTGCTCAGCACGAACACTCTGCTGGACAACAATCTGGTTGCACTCGGTCCTGCCACGGGCTCCTCTTCCGTCCGCTACTACACCAAGAGTATGTACTTTACGCGTGCCGACCCGATGGGCGAGCTGTTCGCCATGCTCAGCTACATCATCAACGGTAAACAGCACCGTCGCGTCGGCTATGCCTACCTCACCAACCGCTCCTTCGGTGAAGTGGAGCTCATCGCCGCACGTGGATACTTGAAGCGTGCTGGTAGCCAGATGGTCGGCGTCTACACTGGTGATGGCGACAGTAACGACGTCAACGAGGAGGAGCTCCAGAAGCTTGTTGACGCCAACCCTCAATCCATCATCGTATACAGCTTCCCTGGCGCACACACGCTGAATTTGTTCGAACGGCTTCTGTCGAGCGAGCAGCTCACAGGGTGCAACATCGTGGTGCCGTCTTCTCTCAACTACCATCTTGAAGTGGTCGCCAACGCGATCGAGAAAGAAACCGACGGCAACGGCCATCCGCTTCACTCCGCACACCGTGACCGACTGCTCTCCTCGTCCACGAACTTCGGGGCCTACGCAACGTACACGTACCACATCCAGAAGTTCCGCAAGGACATGACGGACTACATCA